>SIXB01003647.1:0-20864 GCA_007018985.1 Anopheles bwambae
CACACACACACACACACACACACACACACACACACACACACACACACACACACAAACACAAACACAAACACATACAAACCACACATAAACTTGGCCCAACGGGTGCACGGTGCGTTAAAAAACCAATGTCCTATCTTTCTGTCCGATACTGTACCTATTATCTGGCCAATTTAAATCATATTGCCTCTGATTCTGATTAAACTGTAGTTTCACTGGCTCATCATGGTGGAAAAATTGTTGATGATGTATGGAAGTTGCTGGAAAAATTAATTCCTTTTATTTCCACCAGTTTTCCATGATTTTCAACATGTTTCGATCAACTAGTCATTCCATCAATCTATTTTATCATTTGCACTGGGCTTCACAAAAGCGCAATATAAACCCACCATCTAAGGTCCGGTAGGATGGTTCAATGCGAACGTTTATCGGCTCATTTCCTTTCAACTGCACGGTTCTTTTAATCCAATCTACTCTGGGAAGTTTGGGAATAAAGAGATGCCACGGAATGGAAGTGGATGGGGTGAACAAAAATCAGCACAACCTGCTAACAAAAATTTCTCATTTCCCCGCTTCTGATAGTTTCAAGGCAGCGCAGGATTGTGGCACTTTTCGTGACAATTGGAAATGTTCGTTTATGTTTCCGGTGCACAAAAAAGGCAAAGAAAGGAAACTACCGTGGCATTACATCTACATTGACGGCCACCTTTAGTCGGACACCTCATATTTTCACCTTTAATCTGACTTTGCGGCACCCTGGACAGTTCCCTAGACCTCTTATCGGAGAACTTTTTCCACCCATCGTTGAGGACACTCACCAATTATGTCTATGAAAAATCAGATCGATATTGTTTAAAATCTCACAACACCATGCATAAATGTGATATAAGGTATAAAATTTATGCGGTCCATTGTAAATCGGACAGTCTTTATTTCATAGCAAAATGACCACGTAGTTTGCCAATATTGACCAATATGGGTCTAAAATCATGTGAAATCAGTTATTAAAGGTCCATTAACTAGTTTGAGTGGTCATTTAGGGTGGCCGCAAAGTCAGATAATAGGCCCGATTATTAAACACAAATTGTAAATACAAGTTGTCAAAATCGGAAGATTTGTATTATGACATCCGTTTGTGTTGTGTGTTCGAAAAATAAAATTTGACGAAACACAAACTCACAAGCACACTGCCATTATTTGTATTATGAAACACAAACGAAAATTCAAAATTGTCAAACTGCTTTCCGTCAGCTTTTTGTCACGGAAAGGCGCCAATCTCAGATTGTTTGACCGACAAAACACAACAACAGAGTTGTTGCTGTTGCTTTCACGACAAAATATAAGTATTTTATTTCAGAAATTATCAAATTTTAACATTTTAAACAAAAATGTGTGTACTGCCATATCCATACAAATGGAAATATGCTGGAGATACTGGTAACGTGCTGCTGTTTTGGGTTAAGGAGCTGCTGTTATTTCCTTTCTCTGTTGTTGTTCGATGGTGAAGGGCACACGCACCCGGTTTGCGTTCAACAGCAAAGGATTCCAGCAACTTCTTCAGTGAGTGACTGCTTCAACAACCAACAGCATAGTCACATGTAATTATCACATCTAATACTGCATACACTTTTAGGAATAACAAAGACTCGGAGGGCTCGATCTCCGCCAGAATGTCAAGGAAAATTTCCTTCGACACAAGAATTTTTTTCTTAAATCTGAAATTAACAACCACGAAATGAAACATGTATAACACGCTTTGCACAAATGATCCGCATGCTTAACTCACGCTTGGTTAGAAAGCTGTAACGGGTCGAAAACACTTCGAAGCAGTCGGCGCTGTTTTACCAGATCTACCGTTGTTTCTTCTTCACTGCTACTATCGTCACTTACGAAGTGGGAAAAAATCATTTCGAAGTTTTAAACAAGGATTGTTAGCTTGATAAACGATCGTGTCTTAAATAAACTTGTTTACGTTATTTTATTTTGATTTTGAACATTTTGACACATCGACAAAGGCTTTGACACAGCTTTAACGAAAGAAAAAATTTAACGAAACTTGTGTATCACAAGAACGGTTTCAAAATGCATATCTATTTTCCGTTTGTCTTGACGCACTTGTCTTGTGTCATTTCCGTTTGTGTTTAATAATCAGGACTAATAGCTAAACATATCAGGTGTCCAACTTTGGGTGGCCGCCACTATATGTTTGTTGGAATTAAAATCTTCGAACTATTCCTGTACATAGAACTATCTTGCATAAGTGCAGTTCCTACATAGCAACCTGCCAACACGCTCCTGGCCGAGGATATGCAGTAGATGCACTATACACCGTTTTGAAAGCTATTTTTGATAGTGTGAATCATAAAATCCTTTAAAAAAACTTTTTATAATTGGTTTTTCATATGACACAGTTGCATGGAATAAGTCATACTCATCAAATCGTCCATACACAGTTAAAATTAATAATGTTGTGTCTGATGAGGTTTTTGGTTTATCTGGAGTAACCCAAGGTAGTAATTTAGTGCCGTTATTGCTCTTGCTGTTTATCAACGATTTGACCACGTGCGTTGCAAACACTTGTATGATGTATGCTGACGATATTAAACTGTTTATGTCTCTTAACAACCCAGGATGATTGTTGTTCATTATGACGGTTCATATACTCTTTTAACTATTAGTGCGTTGATAATGTTTCAAGAACTTGCAATTGACAAATGCTTCATTATAACGTTTCACATATTATATCACCCTCCTAGATTCAATTCATATCCGGCAGGTAGGGCGTTATTGCGTCGGCAATATGTTTATGATTTAGGTGTGAATTTGAACTAAAGCTTAACGATTCACTTGCACAATGACAACATTGTCAGAAAGGCTTTTAAATTATTATGGTTCATTTACCGTCAATTTTGCGAATGCAATGATCTATTTTGACCAAAATATTTATTTGTTTGTATATTTGGTTCGTTCGTGTGTTGAGTGATGTTCTGTTGTTTGGTTTCCACAAAGTGCTATTTGGATAAAAAAATGTAAGAAACTGTTCAACGAAGGTTTATTAGACTAGCTGTGAATTTTTATTTTTTGTGAGGGATTAGTATTATTTTAACCGTTGCTTGTTATTAGGTCTCCATATGCTTCAACATCGCCACAAAGTTAATCAAAGAGTTTTTGTCAGCAAAATGTTAAATATTCAATTGAATGCACCTTGTCTACTAGGAAAGCTCAATATTTGTGCACCTGCTAGAACCCTTCGATCGCACAGCTTACTTAATACCTCACCAAAACGCTCACTGTTATTACTAGGAGCCTTTTATTACTATTCAATTTTGATGATACTAGTTTTCAATTGATTTAGAGAATAATTCAAATTTTAACAAAAACATGCAGGACAGTTATATTAATTAAGTAAATGATCGATCGAGGCCAAAAAACCAACAAAGAGCCTGCTATATTTTTCATGCACTTTTCGGTTAAGTCGAAAGAGCTAAAAATGAAGCGACTATCGATCCGCTTTGCGACACGGTGCTGAGGCTTAATCGAAAATTGGGTCAAAGTTTTGAAAATTTGGGAGAATTTCCTACTGGTGTTGTTATTCAAATATGATAGCTCGGGATTTAGGTCACCAAAGCTACTTTCAATTTACGAAACAAACGCCACCAAATTATTACTTTAAGCTGTAAAAAAACCACTCCCTCTGTTCACGAAGTCAATGTCCCGGTCGGACGTAATTGGAACGGAGATGAAACAGTCGGTGAAAAGCTTCAATTGTAAATGAAAGGTGGATGAAATGCTCAAACCAAATCCCTTTCGCTCCACACACATCCTGAACATCAACACAATTTTCTTTGAAACGTAGCATATCTGCAACACAACGGCACAGCGAAAAAAGCAACAGAGCAACTATCGGAAAACAACAGCACTGCAACGGGTACTGCAAAACAACTGCAGCATCCGTACATTGCTGGCTCGGTGAAACTGTCCCAACGTGTTTTTGTCTTCTTTTTGTCAACAGCATTCTATCGCACTGGCAAGCTAATTTGTGTCGCGATGCGAACTGGCTTTGCTGTCCGTTGTTTTGGATGCTGTAGGATAGTTTGACTTTTTTCTAGCTTCATTTTTGCGAGCTAAGAAGGTCTGCCGTGAGTGTTTACTTGGAATTGGACTACGCTAACGTGTCACAATCGTTGTGCGTGGATAAAGTGCCACAACTTTTAAACAATTTTTTTTTGCAATGAAATTACTGAGTTAGTAATGCATAAACAATGCATTTTTTGTTAAATGACGTCACATCCCAGTGAAAGATTCTAGAAAGGAGTCCAAATGCTGTATTCCATGCACCTAAAGCAAGGCATTCAAGTTTTTGTTCATGCATTAGAGAACCAATTTCCATTTTGATGTCTAATTGTTTGAACGAATGCCAATTTGTTGGTCGCCTTATATTCTAACCAAACAGTGACTTTGTTGGTATTAAAAAAGGAAAAAAGCATTGATAGAATATTGCAAGATAAACGTGATGCTATAAACTACATCGGAAAAATATTGTTTTCTTCTCGCAGAAAAAAAAAACTTTAAAACTTGGTTCCATTTTTTTCTAAAATTTTATATATTGACGGAAGGTCAGTTTGATATCGTGGTACTTACATATAATTCTCGAAGAATATGGAAAATAAATTATTTGTTCTCTGGTTGAAATATGATTTAAACGATAATCATGATGTTTAATACGAACTCAATTTTAACGCGTGATTCTGAATAGTCATCAAATTAAGACTTGCATGTCGGTAAAATGTATCATGAAAAAACTTTGCCTTCTCAAAAAAAAAAGATTGTTTATTAACGATATTAAAGTGTTTTCGTTAATGGATAGCACAGTTGCATTGGAATTTATTTACGGTTAATTTTTTTGTTATGGTGAGTTTATATGAAAACACATCAAAATATATAAAATCAATTCAAACCTCGTATGAACCATGTTTGTCCAATGTAACCATCTTGGTCGACTGTAAGTTTTGAGCCAAATTGTGGGTTGATATCAGTACTATGTTTAAACTATTATTGCATATATTTCATTGAAAACATATTCCACATAAATGACAATTTTTTTACGTTAATCTTTGATTCTTCTGACACTTCAACAAATCAAGTAAAACGTCAAAAGGCTTTCGGCGTTAGACGTTGCCGTTTTTTTAATTATCTCACCGCAAGCTGAAAACACAACGGTGTGTGTCATGTGCAGGTAGTGTAAGCGAAAAGCAACTACAAGCAAAAAAATGCGTCTGCATCCACGACACGCACAACCACAAGGAAAAGGACGTCCGCATACCTCTTCGCAAGGAACATTGGCCTGGGTGCGCTGTAATTACTCGTGCCGGTATGGTCCGCTTGGTTGCATTTTTCACCGTCACCACGCAAACTCTTTTACACCAAGCTGAGCAGATAACGAACTTCACGCCGGTAAGACTGGAGGATCGTGCGGTTAACCCGATGGCTAATTCATTCCATTCGTTTCTGCTGACTTTGGGAAAAAAATACGTTTCCTCTTCAGCAGCACTGACCAACGAGCTTTTTGCCAAGATGGGTACACGATGGCATGTGTTTGGGCGAGTCTGGGTCGTGCGAAACTAATGTAACACGAGTGACAACACACACTGCATTGGGAGGGAAGCAAAAACACTCACACGAAGAAGCAGCACATAACCACACCCAAAGCCCAACAACATGAAAACTCTAATTTGCAGCATTCTGCTCCGTTTGATTAAACTTTCACACACTCTTCCTTACTTCGGTTGGCTCGTTTGGTTGGCTTTGGTTTTTGTTTACCGTGCAAAAGTATTGCACACTAAAAAAATCCAAGGATTCTTTTGAATGAGATTTTTTCTACAAAATAAACTGCAGCCACAACTGAATTGATCGAACTGTGGAAAAATTTGTCCGATAATGCTTTTCTCTGTGCACACAGTTTTCCTTACATTGCTCACGTTTCACGCTTTTGTGGGTGGTTTGGTTAAGCTTATCTTCTCCGTTGGGGTGTGCAACTACGAAAATAGGGAAAGTTTTTCCACCATCATCCTTGCAAAAAACGGCATAGTGCCTTCAACGAGACGAACCCATCGAATAGAGATGGGTTTGTGGTCCTGAAGTTCGCGTCTACTGTTCGTGTTTTGTCGAGGCTCAGGAACAGTATACAGTACAAGCTGATTGGTTTTCCATTTATCCGCCTTCCAACACAAACTGACCCACGAAAACGAGCCGAAACTTTCCCTTCGCTGTAAAATAATCGGTCTGATCATGTTTTTCCCCGTATCAACACGTCTTTCACTGTCCCTTTACCACCAGTCTCGAGCCAATTCTGACCATCAGTTGTTGAAATTTGTTAGCGCAAAACTTTTCATTAAACGCTCTTTGCACAATTAAAAGAGTAATCTATCAGGCATGCATGTTGAAAGAATGGTAGCAACATAAAAAAACAGAAATTCGTTCCATTCCCCAACACTTGCTTTCAACTCAGCGCAACAAACGATTGCTATGAAGTGAACGTTTAGGGTTTAATCGATGAGGATGGCCAGACGACGACACACTTGTCGGAATGGAACAGAAACTTTATCGTACTGCTGTTGGAAAGCGATAAACGGGGATTGGGGGAATTGTAACATGGGCTAACTGTTTTTTGCAACTGCCCGTTGGTTATCGCATTTGTAGAGCATGAGATATTCAATCAACACGATAAGCATCCAAACTACTTGCTGTAGAGTAGGTATGGTAATCAAATGGTTTTTGGATAACGATTTCCGTATAATATTGGAATAAGCACATACAAGAGGAAAAAGAAACGTACCAACGGGTGTATAAAAGTAAAATCTAAGCTATTGTAGTAGCATTTCAAAATTAAACTGTCGCAGCTGTACACATCAGAGCGTATTGGAGCGATCCAATGGTACAGTTGTCAACTCGAACGACGCAATAACATGCCCGTCATGGGTTCAAGCATAGAATGGATCGTCCCCCCGTAGCAAGGATTGACTATTCGACTGTGTGGTAATGAATTAAGTACCGAAAGCCTGCATAGGCCGGCATGTCCGAATAGGACGTTACGCCAAATAGAAGAAGTACATTTTTCTAAATAATTATAAGAATATGGCTTATCGTCGTTACATCAAAAGAGAATAATTTCAATTTCCCAACTATTTACACGATGAAACATGATACAATAATAATTAATATGTACTTTATTGTGAATCCTCACTTTGTTGACGGTGAAAAAATAATTCTCATTGTGGAATCACAAGGAAATACATTAAAATCATTAATTTAACATGTTTTATAGTCCAAATAGTTGGGAAATTGAATTTCCTTTCTTTTGGTGTACGATAGGCCATGTTCTGATAAAAATTTAAAGTAATACATAATAAATACATATATTTCACGTTTCACTCGAGCTATAAAGGTCGCTTTAGAACTTGCGTGAAAGTGAACGTGAAATTTTAGTTTTAGTGATTTTCTGCTGAGCAATGTTATTTCAACGTGAACAAAACTGGGATTAACAATTCAAAATGGTTTACAAACCAGATAGTTGGGGAATTTAATATACTTTCTTTTGGTGTACGTGTAGTCCATATTCTAATAAACAATTTATGAAATATAGCAGAAAAACTTAAAATTACACGTTCAATTTCACCGGGGCGGGCTTAACTTGGGCCTTATTAGTAAATTGACAAAGATTTGATACAAAGATTCTAAGAATTGTTCCATGATACATATCAAATCATTGGATTCAACTGTGCTCACTGATTGAATTAAAATATAATAAATAGAGCAACTGATGGAATGCAATAGAGAGTTTCCACTTTGTGGAAAGAAATATTCATATACATTGCGTTGTAAAATACATCCTTCGTTAAGAATAAAAAATAATTTTATGGTAGCATTTCAAAACATTTACATTAAACAATCTTATAGTATTTATGTTTAATTAAATTGATTTATAGAAACCTGTTAGATCTTTTATTACTCTCCTAATATTGAGAATTTGTACGCCAAACTCGTTGGTTGGTATAATGCAGAGATTGAAAAAGTATGGCTCGTGGTCCGCATGTCCCTGATTTCAACCTAGATGACGACTCTTTTACATTATAAAATAAAACAAACCATTTAATGACTGGACGTCAATTTAACTCATTACATCTTTAAGTCTTGTTCTTCTTTTATTTGTCGTAACGTCCTATGCAGACATACCAGCCAGTACAGGCTTCTGAGACTTATTCAATACCACGCACAAGTCGATAGTCAGTCGATGCTACGGAAGGACGAATAATTCTTTGCTTCAACTCACCACGGGCATGTTGGCAACTCACCACTGGCGATTTTACCTCGGGAAGGCCCCATGAATACGTATCAGGTTTCTAAAATGGATTTTGGCTCTTAATACCTTAAAGTTTGCTGACACATGTTGAATTGACAACATCATACACTGTATGTTTAACAATGAACAGCAGTTTCCAGAACATAGCGGCTGAGATAAAAACGAAATTATAATTGTTGGTTTATTCTCATGTATGCATGAAGTCATTCTACATATGTTCTTATATGCATGTGCGAATTTGATTATGAAGACACACAGATGTTGTATAATATATCACAAACTCGCAACTACAGTCTGAACAAAGAATGTCAAAGAATGGAAAATGGAAAATGAATAACCTATATATGAAATCAATTATGCAATCTACAGTTTCTAAAGTTCTAAAAATAGATCAAAAGTTTACACATGTAATACATAAAGCAGTATTCAGGCTTTGCATTAAAAATTAGAGCACTACGGCTATACCTAAATATGATTCCGAATATTACGGATCAAGCGTATGCAAGAAACCATAAATAATGTCTTTAATACCAACGGGTAAACACAACCACAGAAAAGTTTTTTTTTTGCTTCTCTCAATCCCACCAGAACGGATGTTTTGCTTTTACCAAGAATCCGAGAAAACTTGTCGTTTGTGTACTTTCCCCCGCCCGAAATTTTAACTCCTACCGCCTTTTTTCCACTTTGCATGGTAAATGTTTAAACACTTCACCTGTCGTTTGCGGACACATGATACCGATGTGCTCAGTGTTTCTCGATTGAGTTACGCCATTTGGTTCCGGCTGATCAGTCTTTCCCTCGGCGCTACCAAATGGTGTGTGACCAAACGTCCCTGGAATATCCACTATCGCAGTTCCGTAAAAAAAAAACAACACCTTGCCCGGGATCTTGGGGTAAACGGGGAAAACAAGTACACCGTTTCCCATCGAATCGTCGAATAATGTATGAGCAACTCGTCGGATCGGTCGACTCGAGTGCAAAAGTCATCGGTGCTCGGCCCGAGGAGGGATTGCTGTGAACTGCGCACAGTGAGGGTCCAAGCACTGGGGCAAACGTTGGTCACTTTTCACCGGAGGTGTTGAATTTGCAAAAGGGCACCGAACCGAACCGATGCCCACGGTATCGGTCCGTTTGGTTCGATGGCCAGGAGCAATCGCAAAAAGTAAAAACCGATCGACAGCTGGACCAACAAACTGGACAGCTCTGTTGCTGCTGCTCGGACATGTAGTGTAGGGTCTCTGAAGTGGGCATAAAATGGATACATTGCTGAATGAAATGAACTTCCGGTAGTCGTCCTGCAGGAATTTCGAACACGAAATCGAATTGGTGGTTTTAGTAACGGCCAGCACAACATCGTTCCAATATTCGTACAGAGTAGCTACTTTTTAAGAGCAAATGTTTTCACTTTCTAGATGAAAAGTGTTGTACATTTTTAAGGTGTATTCTGTTGAAGAACTCCATTTTAGTATATTATTAGCTTAGAAGCGTCACTGCCAACATAATGGTTTGACTATATTAAAAAAGGTAAATAAAGCGTTTACACGTTTATCAACCACTGTATCAACTAACAACTAACCAACGAAACAAACCACCACAATGCATCACCACAGCTCCATTTGCACTGATTTTGATCATTTGGATCGTTGGCCATGAACGGGTTGACCGAAACCAAATCAAACTCCCATGCCAACCAGCGCATTCGGAGAAGAATGTGTTTTGCCCTATTCATGACCCAATGCTCGACAGTTGAGCGAATTCGATTTTCGGTATCATTGCTTTGCTGTCATTCGGTGCCTGATGCTTCGTTCATTCACTGCAAAGGATACAGACCATCAGATGGAAAGATTGAAAGAGAAAGACTACCAAGCTTGTAACTTTGTATGGAGCAAAGGTACATAAAATTACACCGTTCGTTTGGATCAAGCAGCTACGTGTACCTCGTCAGATCGATGGATGAGATTTCATCAAATGTAACTGCTAATAACTGATCGTTAAGATAGTGTTGTGTTTGCGATTTATGCGTCAAACAAATGGAATTGTTCATGAAATTTCTAGAATATAATTTAACGTGTGTTTAAGTGAACATGGATGTAATGAAGCTCTGTTAACTATTATTATATAGACGGCAATAAAATCGTTTATAAAATGATTTAAAACATTTAAAATCTATCTACAAGCACATACAGTAGAAAGGTTCATAGAAGGAAGAGAAAAAACGACCCCAAATTGTAACCTCGATTTAAACCAGCAGAGGAAAATGTCCCTCGTGCATATTCAAAGTTTATTTAGCCCGAGCGTGAATATTCAAATGTAAGAGTAAGTACGAAATTGCACCAAATCCAAATCCAAATGCTGTCTGGTAAACGGTTCCTTCGCACACATAAGTGCCCCTTTGGGCATTCTTTACCACGTTCAACTCACGGAAACGGGTGGCAAAATGTAGACAAACACAAGCGATTGTTTTTGAATCAGTGACATTTGGAACGTTTACTCGAGAGACCTGGATAATTTAGTGTTATTTGCACACGGGAATGGCACCTTATTCGATTCGTGAAAATGAAATGGAGAGAAAAACGTTTAATGTTATTTATCAAAACGTTCGACTAAGTTTGTTTGATAGGAAGTATTTAGTTAATATTAAAGTATTAAAGTTATTTAAAATCCTTTATTTTTGTAAAGCATAAATTTGCATAAATTAACTTTTCTCAATTGCTCTTGAATAATCTTAATTAATTTAAGGAACTGTAAGTCGTTCGTATTTAATTAGAGTTACCCCACATATTCATAATAACCATAACCATAATCATGTCAGCACACAGAAGTAGTATCGATATGGTCACTCTACCAAACCCGATCCACTGTCACTTTAACGCTCATGCTTAACGTCAGCAGAATGCTTCATCAACAAATCATCTAGCCGCCTTCCGTCGTACTGGACTGTAAGCCCGGCCCCATGACTGATGAAAGCGCAGGGCATCAATTTAGTCTTGCATAATTATGATGTATTGTGAACACAGTCATGCTCTTGCTTCTGTTCAAACGGCGTGTGGCGGAATTATTCATCCAGAATCATGAAATTTAATCAGTACCATCGTGCAATACTTAGGATAAACTTTGGGCAATAGATGGACGTATTTCACGTTATAAAACATCGCCGAAAACTTCATCACCTTCGGTGGAATTTAATGTATACAAAAACTAAACTCGGAGATATTGACAAGCTGTACTATAACAATATAAACTACAACTTTTTGGATATGTATGCTCGCTACAACAGCGTAGTAGCATTGAAGTGCAATTTCAACTACGCGTAGCATTGTTGTGTTTACTACAGAAATGAATGATTGCAAAATGATAATTGAATTAAAAAAAAACTTGAATTCACTAATTTCGTCGAAAATGACCGAAATTCGATTCGTTATATATGGGTCGTTATACATGTGTAGTAAAATACGGTAGATGCTCAAAGTGTCACCTTGATTGCGTTATAATCAATTTAAACTAATTGTCATTAACCACCAAATGTGTTCAATCAATTGATGGTGTAAAAAACACGTGTGAAGTGACAATTACAAATAATTGATAAAAACCAAAAAAAACTCTCAAAGGCAAACCCACACCATAACGGTCACATACTTCATTGGTACCTAGCAAATCAGTTTGCTGCTCTTAAATCACTCAACGACTTGCTGTGAATGTGATAATATTCAAGTATCGATCGTTCACGTGAACAATAAAAAATGTTAATATTTCAAACAATGTTACTCGACGCGAGTGTTGTTCGTGGCGTGGACACTCAAGCCATTAAAAAATGAGGAAAAACCCATCTTCCTGCGATTACCGCTACCAACCATTTCATTTTGATAAACATGTAACTTTTAATTATATTCAAACTGTCGATAATGGTATACTGCTAGCAAAAAATGTTGAAAATAGAGCCCGACGTATGAGGCTCCAGTAAATACTGTTTATTATTTTCTGAAATTACGTTTTGAGTGATTAATTTCAAGCCTCCATAGGTGCATTATTGCATTCTTGGATGCTTGTAGTGCGATCTGCATTTTACTGAAAATTATGAAATATTCCTTACTGTTCCAAATAATATGAATTACAAATTCACATTCATGATACACAGTAAGATAACTTTCAAAATGTCGTGTCGATTCTAGAGAGCTTTTTCCATTAAAACCTGTATGGACGTCATTATTTTGTACAACAAAGTTAATACCTGAATTCAAAACTCTAACCACCGTCAGCAGGAATACTATATGGCGCACTGTGCAATGAACAGATACAACTTTTTCCCATAACAATTTTCAATACAGATCGTATTCATATCATACAGCTGGAAACCAGTGGACCAACTTTCAGCTCACATATTCATATTTCATGACTGTATCCACATCAAATGACTGTATCCACGTCAAATTTCCCTCAACTACAGGGTTTCGTCAAAATAATTATTACTACGTTTATTTGCTTAGTGTTACTCCAGTATCATTTACTAGCAATAAGGTTTTTTTTTACAAAAGTGCACCACATATTTTATCAGATCAGATACGACGCAGAAAGTATATTCAACTTCTTCTAATTCATAAACCGATAGGTCTTACAAGGTTTAACAAGTCATTTTGCAATGTGCGCTACATATTTTGTTGCTCACGAAATTTACGTTGACTCTTAGTACGTCCTTGGACTGGTCTAATTTTAATTTTAGCCCGTTAAAGATTAATTTTACCGGCTGTATCGAGGTGCAGGTTTTGCCATGTTTTCTACATTATTTTTCACATGTTGACACATTTCAATTATCAACGAAAACTTAAACTTTAAAATGATGAGTCGTTTCATACACAACTCGCTTTATTCACAAAGTAGTTAGCATTTGAAAATGCACTCCAACACAAGTATTATTTTTATTACTATGCTACTTTCGTTGAATCCTTGCACCAACGGTATTTGGCTGATTCAGACCGTAGAGCGCTAGGCCTAGGTCATGTAATACGCAGATAACCACCCAAAATAGTCGTTGGACCTTAAATAACTGATATCAAATGATTTAAGAACCAGTTTTGCCAATATTGGTATGCTACGTGGAAACTGTCCTGGGTGCTGCAAAGTGAGATAAGAGATAAAAATATAATATGTCCGACTTTAGATGACCGCCACTTTATATACATCATTGGACATCGAATTTGAAAAATTGTCCGTAAAGAGGTTCTACAACATAGGTTTTTACAGTGGAATTAAAACTTCCATATAAACAGCCGTAATCTGCATCGTAATAGACATGTTGAATTTCCCGATCAGGCAGTGTTTAATGTATTAAGTTAAAACTAATTAATTTAATACATTAAATAACGAATTCCATAGTCAATTGATTCTGAAATTAACATCCATGAAGATGATGATTCAATTAGGAATCTAGATGAGAAATTAAACGTTACATGCATTTAATAGCCATATTATTTGCCTCTTGAGGATCGGAATGAATATTAAATATTATATTAAAAAGATATGGTAGTTGCAGACCTGCTACGGTCTTATAAGTAATAAGGAATGGACTTATAACAACAATTTTAAACCCACTTACACCAAGAATAAGACGTATTTATCTTGATTTTTAAGTAATTTTGTAAGTTTCCTAATGTAGTAACATGTTTCATGAAAAATCCATCGACGATAACATACCAAACTTGACTTTGGTTATTATGTTGCCTTTTTGCAACCAAACGGAAACCCACAAATGCCGTAAACCAGAAACGCAAACATTTATTTGCATATGTATTTGGCAAGGACAAACTTTTCCCCACATGTGAGAGCCCTGGAGGAGAAGTTGCTGGTTTTGGAGGAGAAAATTGCAAACATGAAAACAAAAATGTTTTTCATGCTTTGCTACGTTGACGTCTGGAAGTTAACAAGCAGCTTAGGAACACACATTTCAAATGTGTCTCTCTTGTTTGGTTTGCCTGTGTTTGTTTTACACTCACAAAAATAAAACTTTTTTTAATACAAAAACAATAACAGACAGTAAGAATTTAAGTTTTTCGCATGGCGTTTTTGTATTCAAATGATTTTTCCAACAATTTAATACTTTCCATTTATAAGCTGATTAAATTCATTTTTTATGTTTTCCCCAACCGTCCCTCCTTCATCAATAATAACTGTACTCCAATGTCACGCAAAAATTAAACAATAATTGTCCACCTTTCCCAATCATCATTATTATGCACCATAAAATACCTTAAGACCTATGAAATACCAACCAGTGGCCACACAATCGTACTTATTATACATTTCGTTGCATAATTCAATGATGATGCATTCCTACCGTTTGTCCATTGCTATCGCCGTTCGCTTAATCCACTCCATATGGTACGCCAGAGATAGTAGCACCGTCGGGAGTGAAGTTTATTATAAAACTGTTCTTCCCATCGCCTATTGCCCCAACGGGCACGAACTTGTCAAACTGCCAACGGAATTATGCTCGTGCTGCCACCACAACACCGGTACAGAAGAGTGGGTGAATTCTGTGTTACAGCGGCGGAAAGGTATGTGTCGAAGCATTCTGCATACGTTTTCGCCATCTTTCCCAGACATTTGCCTGGCCCCGGTTCCGGAATCCGACCCCCAACACATGGAAGTCCCACTGTAGAACATTCTGTAAACTTGACTTGCCCTACTTTACCACTTTGCCGCTCGGAACACGGCCAGGAAGCCATTTAATAAATTGCACAAATTATGAACGGAAGCCTAATCGATGGCAGTCGAGCGGTATCCATCGATCGCGGTGCACTACCACGTGGCACCGTGCACTAGGCGGCAAACGGGGTGAATTAATTGTGGCACTGGCAATTCAATCAACTGCCTGAAGTATGTTGGTTATTCCGATGGTTCTGAGGGTGGTGCTGTCCATGCAGCTGGCCCGGACAGCAGGCGGTTCATTTTCTGTTGCAGTGGGCCATATTTCTGAAAGTTCACCGAAGCTTCGATCGCAGTTTGACTTCAATGTTTCGTCAACGATGATGGTGGTAGTGGTTTGGCATGCCAATTAGTGTAATGGCAACGTTGCGTTACATACTATCGTCCCGAAACATTTTCCCTGCTCAAAAGTCGTTGGCGATTTTGAGATGAATTTGATTGGCACTGATCGGTTGCAGTTGATTGCAGCGCAGGAAAAGCCAGAAAAGCAGAGCCCTTACTATTGTTTCGTGAAAGGGTCACTGGCAAAGGCAAAGCAATATCACTTTTAAAAGAACCATTAAGATTTCATTAAAAAGTAAATAATTTTTATTCATGTAATCAAAGCGAGTTGCATCTCTTTCCAGGGTGTTTACAGACTGACTTTATTCTATGAATATTTATTACATGTATAATTCACGCGTACTTATAACAAAATCTAATACACTATAAATGCAAAACTACCTAACACTTTTTCTAATAAGCTATACAATTGCAAATATGTTATTTACAGTGTGCTAACTTTCGTATTTAATGTTTTATCGACTTTCAAAACATTTTGTATTTTACTGTTATTACAGAGCAATGTTTCAAATTAATGGGAAAGTGTTCTATTACAAAACAATCAAATAGTTTGCTACATATTGTAACTCTTCACAACAAAAATTAATGCACATATTGTGGGCTTCACGCCAAAGAAGGTTTAACGTCAAAGATGCTTCGCCCATACCATATCTCACATTTTCGTTCTTCCAGCTACGGCAAGAGAAAGTGAATGCCATCTGTGAAATGCACTATATGATTGCAGCATTTACCACAGTTTGTTCTTTTTAAAGCTACATTGATGGTACAATTTATTGGTATCTATTATGCATGCCCAATTGGGATAGCTAATACAGTTTGCTGTCAGCTGTTTCCATTAAGAGTTGAACGAACGAACGATAAAATACAAGTGCAAGACTGAAAGGCGTGGAGCAGGGTAACGAGCTGTCACAATTATGCTCATAAACTGTTATGCTTATGACGATAGCAAAGTGCATTAAACTCACCCAGCTAGCCTGTTTACAAAGTGAACGCAAGACCGATGCACTGAGGGAACAATAAAAAAACGATTCAATTTTATTCTGCAAGAGAGCACTTGGTTCATATGGTGTTGAATAAATCCGATTTCTTGGTTAATCACTTTATTATTTATATTTAAGTTTTTTGAAGAACAGAAAACCAATACAATTTACTGCATCTGTGAATTTTCGTAGGACAATACCAGTTTTTTCCACCAAAGAAAAAATCTTTTCTTCAAGTGCATCATTAAATAAGAGATCTTTCCAGACAACAGTGTAAAGCGACGAAACACTCGATGTGAATACTCCGTTCTTGTTTCCCAAATATTATGTCCTCCCACAACTGCATCCATCAATGGCACGGCATGGAAACGGTCGATCGTGTTTTCCCCGCGAAGCGATATGAATTATGTATACGGAAATTATTCAAGTGGTTTTGTAGCGTAGCGCTTCGACCAACGTGCCCCAGGCCTGAGGCAGTGCTCCGCTAGATGTGAACTGCAATCAACATTACGGCAGTTCGCCGATCCGTCCAAGCGACAACACTCACAACACGGGGTTTACGCTTACGTCCGGCGTACTTTTGTCACACCCAGCTCTCCCCCATTGCAGCCACGACGCTCCGAGGTGTTAGCAGATGAAAGCAATGAATTTAGGCGGCACTGTTGCACTTCAGCGTTCGGTCGAAAATGGTTTAACGATGGGAGAGGGCTGAAGCTGTGCAAAGAGAGAACATAAATTTAAACCATTAGTTGAGGGAAGAGGCTCGACCGACGGATGTCGGTGAGAATGGTAAAGACAATTTTGTCTGTCCCCGTATAGAGCAAGAAAACATTATCGTTAACAGGCGATAACATGAGCGCGAAGAAACCAGTAATCTTTATCGATGGCGCACGTTGACTGACGAGTGTCGTCGGGGGTTTCATCTTTTCGTCGTGTTCATCATAATCACAGCACGGTATCGATTATCCATACCCTTGGGAGTATTCGTTTTTTTATTCGTTACCATCTCGATTGTAAACACTATTTAAATATTTTTATTTTTATTTCTTTACAGCATTCAATCAAAAACATTCCGGTGAGTACATGTAAAACATTATTTAAACCGTAGCAGAATATATATAAATGGGATGGAAATTTTAAACTGTTTAGCATTTGGTAGTTTTAAGCGGCATTTTAATACATTACATTATAACAACAGAAGAGATAACATACTGCAACCGTAATGTGATTTTGATATCCCTGAAATCAGAAAAGTGACTCACATAAGTAACATTTTTAATTTCGAGACAAAAATTTCTTGGTTAATAACTGAACCATTGACTTTTTCCCCAAATTAACGGATTGTCACTGCTCTTATGGTTATTGGCTCATAGTAAAGTATTATTAGACTTAGTGAACTGTAAAAATTGCGGCTATATTTTACAATCAAAAATGATTTAAATATTACATGAATCCAACCTTTAAACACAATTTTTAGTGAAAGTAAGTAATGTAAAAGCCATTAAGAAATAAATATTGCAAATATTGTAATTGTCTGCGAACTATGTGTATTTTTCAAACCAATCGGTGAAGCTTAATCTATTTTGTATTTTGATGTGAATTCTCCAGAATTTACCTAAACATCTTTTCCTATCCGCTGAAGTGGTTTATTCCGGGATTGATCAAAAATCTTAGACTAATACTCAACTGATACTGGCCGGTCTCGTAGTACAGTCGTCAACTCGTACGACTTAACAACATGCCCGTCATGGGTTCAATCCCCAAATAGACCGCGCTGCCATACGTAGGACTGACTATCCTGCTATAGGGGGGAACCAATTAGTCACTGAAAGCCAAGCCCACAAGTGGGTACAGGCAGGCCTTGACCGACATCGGTTGTTGAGCCAAAGAAGAAGAAGAAGAATACTCAACATGCGAGCATATATGCTAAGCGAACAGACATCGCGAAAAGTAAGGACAACAAATATGGTACACTTTGCATCCACCATGAACTATGCGTACCTTTCCGAAATTCCATTTCGTAGCTCTGTAGCTGGGCCATCAAATGGTTAGTTTAAAGCAACAGTATGATGCACACACTATTATAAACAAACCAAAGTTTGCTTAGCAAACGCCTGATTTCAGCAGCACCAGCTGAAAATGAATTTTAAACGCCGCTACCATATAAGCAAAGTTAAATTGATTCATTAAACTTTCAAACAACTCAGTTTTTAGGAAACAACTCAGTAATGAGATGAAATAAGTTTCTGGTGTGTAATGCCAAAACATCAATTTTTGCAGTCATTAAAATTTTAGGAACGGAGCCAATGTTCATCAACTGCTTTATGCAAGGACAGTTCATTGAATAGTATTTTTTTTGTCTTCCAAAGAACACGTTGTGTAACATCTCATCGCTGATGAAAGCATAAACCTTTCTAGCGACTCTACTGAAATACTCGGAATGAAACTCAAACCTAAACTCAATCACAACAGTGGTCGATGAAAATTTGTGACATTCCAACCGCAAGCATCTCGAGAGACTGCAAATACTTCCCTATTATCTCCACACAAAACGTTTGTCTTTGATGACAAGCTAGATTGTACACAATGCTTCGATTCGTTTAGGCATGGGACAATGATGCGCCTTTACTCAGTGAGATCATCCACACTGAAATCCTTTGTTTCGATGTGCATAACATGGAATTGATTTTCGAACCAAAATGTTCTACCATTGTTTGTTTTCGAAGCAAGTACAGTTTGATGAGCAGAATGAAGTTGCGCATAACTTATATCCAGTTCTAGTTTAGCAAAACATGTACCTTCAGATGAATCGTTTCCGAGTAAACCAAGTGTGGGTTAGTTTCCCTGCTGGGTATTTGTGTTTGTTTGACAAGTTCTGATTTGTACCATTTGAAATTCAAACTTCGAATGGCAGCATAATTCCAACTGCTTGCGGGGAATGCATTTATTGATATGAAAAATTAAACACTTTGCCTAATGAATTGAAGAGTATTTCAGTCTAGATTCAGCTTTTTTTTATCGATATGTCCATTTCAACACAGCTGCCAAACACATTTGCATTGAACAAGTATGCATCAAGTATGTATCAGGCAGCTGTGTTTGGCTCGACCTGTAAAAATCTTTTAAACAAACTTCTTCTGTACATTCATTTCCATCGATCCGCAGCAGCATTGTGCCCCTCGTAGTCATCGTTCCCTAATATTAAGCAGATCTTACTGCCTATGAGCAATGTGTATCAGAACAGTGCATCAAGAATAGCAGGCTCTAGGTTTTCCTCGGCACATGAAAACAACAACAACAACAACAGCAGCAACAAAAACGTTCACACTTTACAAAGGCTGCCGGTAAGAAACACTTTGCTGGTAAGCATGATGCCACTTTCCATGAACAACCCACCCTTTTCCACCGCTAACCAGAATATAGACAAACTGGATGCTATGTGCTTGTTTTATAACGGCTTGATTAACACCCGCTGCTAGCTTTTTGGCCCTAGTTTCGTTGCCGAAACGTTTCCCACACACAATAGTTTTCCCATGCTTAGTTTTCGACACAGCGCACTAGGCACACACGGTAAGGCTTACACTCGTGCAGGCAGTTTAACGTTTGTGCATCTTGTGTACCTCCTTTTTGTGTACCGGGATTGGGTGGCTGCAATTGGGATGAGATTGTATGATTACTTCCGGAGCTAAAACTGCTAAGCCTGGCTACAAATTGGAACATTCTTCCTTTCTACACGAGCATTTCAGAGCAGAGGAGAGAGAGAGAACCTATTGACTTTTAAGATACATAGTGCTGTAGTGAAATGAAAAGAATGAGGCATTCGAGGAACAAACATCCTATGCGTGTGTTTAGAACATTGTTTACATAGAAGGTTTTGAAGTCGGTTTTGAAGAATATTTTATTTAATATTAAATATCATTGGCTTCTCTTCAGTGGTTTGTATTTGAAAAGTTACTACATTAATTAATGTAATTCAAAATCTTGCATACCTAATGCAAATTAATTTATGAATATGCAAGTGTACATTATTGTTTTTAATTATTTTTTTGCTGTTGATATGTGCTTTGGAGACGACTTTTCGTTTCATCTTCATATTTGGATAACAAATTGAATTTAAAGAATGGCAATTGCAATTGATAGCTCTTAGATAGGAGCATAACTTTATTCATTTCTTTATTTATTTATTTATTTATTTATTTTTTTTTATTTATTTTTTTATTTATTTATTTATTTATTTATTTATTTATTTATTTATTCATTTATTTGGGCCGTTGAATATTTTAAACATTACATTTATGGGCAAAAATTCCTAGTTTATTCTGATCATCGACCGTTAGTATCGATTTGGAGGCTCAAAGAAAACTCTCCGATACTATCAAGGTTAAGATTACGACTCCAAGGGGTGGAATGCGAAATTCGCTACAAAAAGGGAAAGGAAAATGTAGTCGCTGATTTTTTATCAAGGCTACCAGAACTTAATCGGAACG
>SIXB01003648.1:0-20985 GCA_007018985.1 Anopheles bwambae
GCTGTGGCTCTCGTTTTTGATTTGCAACGCTAAAGGTGGCGAATTGCTCCTGGTGGTAGTGTGGGGCGAGTGAGAAAATAGGTGAAATTGGAAAAGGCAGAGCGTGCTAGCGTGCTCTCACTGCGGAAACACAAAGAACAGATGACGCGAATAGCGCTCTTCACAATGTGATAGGAAATGAGGGTGTTGAATTTCAGACGGTGATAAATATGTAATAATCGGATTTTTAGTCTAACGATTTTAAAGCTGCTGTATTCGTTGGGGCGTTGGTTCTTTAAAACAAAACAAATGATAAAATAATAATAAAAATATCTTGTATTTTTTGTATTCATAAGCCTTTGTGACACAGTAGCGTGTTGTAGTTGGTTCTATGAAAGCAATTAATTATAATACATTTGATGATTATTTATTTATTGATTATTTGGACAAATAAAAAAAAAGATTATTTGGGAGGATTTTATGAAACCGAATATTCCTTATGTCATTCTTAATTTCCGCATGCAGTTGATTTTGAAGCAGGAGGAATGGTGTTTGAAAATAAAATAACCAAAAACGGGTGGAATTTATTGCCAAGCATTTATTACGTGAAACGCACCAACAAATTAGACGTTTTTCCCGTTAATTGGTTCAAGAGCCCCGAATGATGCCCTACTGCTCCTTTTTATCCCTGACCTGATCAGTTTGGTTCGTATTGGTTCGTATTGCTTAGCGCAAGCAGAAAAAGTGCATTATTGTTGAATTGGTTCAAAACTTTCAAAAGTCCTAGTTATGAAGAAATAACCTGAACGATTAATTTGAACTATATCAGCGCCAATGAATCAAATTTGAATTCATGATACTTTGCATTAAATTTTAAACAAAACCACACTCTATTCACAAAGTGTATCCAGAGAACAAGAACTCTCACACATCTAAAATGTGATTTATTCCATTTATTCTTGCACATTATAGCCCGTCGTTAGCTATTACCAAACCGAACAAAATAAAACATTATCTTTCATGATGTGGTTTTTATTTAGAGTGTGAGAAAAAGAGCACATCGTTTGCGTGAATATATAAACTCAAGCTGCCCGATTTCCGCCTCCAACAGGCAAGATAAGCAACAAATCTAAAGATCAGGAAGAAAATAATCTTAACAACATCCCGGAGAGCTAGAAACTGTCACCATTTGGCGTGGTAATGGAAATTTAGTGTCTCAACCACACAAGCGGCGTCGAAAAATCCGTTCCCAAAACAATCCAATATTTATAGGGATACGGAAAGCACATTTTGATTGTGGTTCGCCCTGCATGCGGCCTGGTTAAGTGTACGCGCACAACCGCGCACACGAGCTTAGAAAGGGGCAATAAAAATGAGGGAAAAAACACACCTCATCGTAGCCTGCCAAACAATGCAGTTGGGGGTTCTGTTGTCGCCGCGGCTCGCTTCAATCATCGAAACTGCACTGCAGATAAAAGCACCTTCTATCTGCAGCTGCAGTTTTGCAATGGCAAATAAAAGAAAAACACAATCGAGCAATAACAGAAACATGAGCGTGTAGAATCCCTTTCAGGTGTTGTTACCTTCGTAAGCTTTACTTTAGCACACTGGCGAACAAGCAAACGCGCTCACCAAAAAAGAGTGGGGAAAGCTTTTGTAGTGACGTTGGGTGGTGGTAGAAAAAATCACAAACTCTAACAACCGAACCACCACCAGATAGCAAATACATCGACCGGCCACTGAAGGATGACAAAGCCACACCACGGCACTATCGACATAGTTTTGGAAGAGGGGTGAGTGGGAAGACCTGCGAGGGACATGTGCAAAGCAAAATCTCATCAAATAAGTCAAATTCATCACAGTACATTAAGCTGCAAAATTGCACTGCACATTATTTGTGTGTCTGCATGATGAAAGCTTTTCGAGGCGTTTGGTTGTTAGAGGGCCATAGAGGGGGAAGGGCAACGTCATACACATATGGGCAAAAGTATGCGATCTGCTGGGTTCGTTGCGGTCTCTCTCCTGCCCCTGTCTGTATGCAATGCGCAGTGCAGCACAAACACACACACACACAAACGTAGCGCGGACAAAACGGTTGGTTCAAGATGGAATTTTTATTATTGAAAACTTTTGCTCGACATTCATCATTTTTCGCTTCTGTTCTGAGTCTCCGAGGCACAGATTGTTGCGGAGGTTTAGGTGTGGTTGTGCTACGTTTTTTTCTTCCATTTTTTTATTGTTTGAACATGCGAAAGTGTGCATCGTATGATGTGTTGATTGCAGCAAACTGGTGCAGTGAGATGCAGCTAGCGCTGGGTTGCGCGATACTGGCATACCTGGGCAGTATTTAACGTGGTGTCAGTGTGTATGCGTGTTTTTCGTATCGATATGTACGCTTTGCTTGCAGTGGACTGTACGCAATTAGGCGGCTTGATGGTGAACGTTTTGACATGCGGTGCTGTGTCTGGCAGGGTGGGGTAAGCTACAAAGTATGGGAGAAAGAATTTTGATGGAAAGTTTTAAGGTTGATTGAAAATTTTCAAAACTGCAATACCGGTGTTGAAAGCTTGCTGCTTGGTTTAACTGAGATTGGAAGCAAAGTTTTATTTTTTATTCAAATTAGCAAAACAACAGAAAAAATGACAGCCATTGGTTTCACATAGTTTGTAGAATAATTGGTATAAATGTGCTGTATGCACATGGTGATTTTATTAATATGATATAATTATTAAATAAATTGGACTTTTAATTAAC
Organism: Anopheles bwambae; assembly: GCA_007018985.1. NCBI lineage: Eukaryota > Metazoa > Arthropoda > Insecta > Diptera > Culicidae > Anopheles > Anopheles bwambae. The sequence continues at coordinate 2,734 of SIXB01003648.1, forward strand.
TTTTTAAAGTTTAATTTAGTAATTCTTTTCTGTAAATACAGACCAGATTAATTGTTTTGTATGGAGTTTTCTAATTTGTGAAATGTATAAACATATTTAAAAAATACAAGGAAGTAATGACAACGACATCATAGTTAATAGTTTCTAAATTAACTGTGTATTACTTTACATCACCAATAATTATTCTACAAGCTTTACCATTTAAAGTATAATATTTATCCTAACCGCATTATTTTTACACAATTTCAATGTCCAAATAGTGCAAATTAAGCAGTAACATGTATTTCAGAAGTTGTTTAGCATCATTGTTTGCTTTGTCATCGTATTTTTCTTCCATCAATTGAACTTTATTCGTCTAATGACAGGAATTTGAGTCCAATTTATAACCAAACTGTATTTCTCATCGCCAAGCTCTGGGCCTGTCCCGTGGTGTCGCTGTTAAATGGCCCGCTGTAGCATCATGCCCGTCCTGGGTTCAAGTCTCGCAGAAAATATTAAAAATTGCAACGTGTATATTGGACTGAAGATGAGTTTAATGAAGTATTTTACTGTTATTTAAGATGTGATCAGATTTTGACCGTGTTCTGCTATTGAGTACTACAACAGTACCCACACAAGTTTATTATTAGAAAATAGATAAATATCATTGAATTAGAAGTTGCAGCTAACAGAAAAGTTTTGATCTATATATTAAGTGTAGAATATTGATGAGAATCATTTAAAGTTGTAATACACAAACATCTTTTTGTTTAACTATCCCAATATTCTCTTATTTATTAAATTTATTACGATTACGGAGTTTTATAATTTCAGCTATTTTGCGTTTCAGATACATTAATAAATACATATTTTATTTATTCAGATTCACATTATTACGGCTTAAGTCGTATTTAAAAAATTAAATATACATATCAGATACACATTGTTTTGTTTAAACAGCTAGTTAAAGCAAAAGCATGAATGCGACCGACAGTGGTTAGACTTCCAAAGGGCACCAACATCTTGTATGTAGATATTTTTGTTCAAACAGCTTTCAATGATCAATTGTTTTAAATATAATATTAGAGTAATAGAAATAACTAATTTAATTTAAAACAATATTAAATGAATAGAAATCAAATAAGAAATAAGCCAAAGAAATAATTCAATTTGATGGGAACATAATACTACAAAAAAAAAAATGAATCTTAAAATTATGATCAATTATTTACTTAACTTTAAAATATTTATAGACACATGTGTTCTAAAAAAAACGGCAGCAAAAAGATTACAGTGTGACTGTGTTGGTCGGGCTGGCACTGGCAGTCCACTCCGGGACGCGATCCCACTACTGCTTGCCGCGGAGACTCTTAGCTGCTGGTTTTCACCCCTCGCTCGGTGTGTCTCTCCTTAGCCAACCTGAATGTCTCGGACTCCTCCGTGACACCCATATTGACGGCCAGCTTAGTGCGGACGCCCCGTCAACATGGCCTGGTCCGGTGCACAGTGATCCCGCCCTCAAATCAGTCCGTAATCCGACCCACGGGTAGCCGCGTTACAGGAGGCGCCACGCTCCCAGTCGAAAGAAGCGAAGTCGATGAGCGTACATGCAGCGCTTATCGCCCGTAACTTTCTATCGTTCGCAACACGTTCACGATGCGTGTGACGCTGAGTGTTCAAATGGCTGTGCTATTTTTAGCTTAAGGTGTGCTAGCGCCATCTATCGTTCGGTGCCGAATTGGGCTATAGCAACAGGTGCCAACAGGTGCCACGATGACGTGGAGAAGAGCCCAATTTCATTAGTTGCTGTGATGGCATAACAAGAATGAAAAACATTGTGTTTTGAAAAACAGCTTTTTTTCGACGGTTTGAGCAGAATTTATAAATTGCTACGAATTATTGAAAAGCAAAATTTAACTACAATAACTGAAAATTTTGTTCTGATAATTATTAGTTTGAAATCTGCGTTATTCAGCCTTGATGGTGGATACGACATTAAATAAATTAATAAATGAAATGCATTCTATAATTACTATATTCCAGGAAGGTGGCAATCATTACAATACATATACATAAGAGCTCTTATTTAACAATTAAAAAATAAATTTAAAATAACTTAAATTCTTAAAGTAAGTTCAAACAATCAATACAAGCAGTATGATCATGAGTAATCAGAGCTAAAGTTCGTCTGATATTTATGATCAGAAAGATCAGATAAAGAATAGCCTTTTCTAAAGCGAAACCACAACCATATTCATAAATTGAATCAGAATCATATTTTTTTAAAGAACAACCAACGATCTTGTTTAAACAGCAGTAAAGTAAAGACAAATGTAAATAGTACTTAACAAACTTGTGCCAGTCCCGTAGCGGTTACCGCTACGCCTTACTGCTCTTGTTACCGGAACGTTACCTTTACAAAACCTAAAAAAACTCACACAGAATAACATAGAACACACAGAACTCACATAGTGGCACGCAGAAAAGCTCGTTCGAGTAAAGTTACGAGTGCATTAGCAATTCGGGAAAAGAAAGTCGAACGCTCAACAAAAATGCCAACGCATTTGTGATGACCACCGGCTGCGCAACGGTACGGTTCGAGCTGTTGCTGAGCACTGTTGAATGGTCGGCAAATTGCAAATTGTAGCTTGGACAAAATTGGGATTAAATGAATGAGAGTAGCGGTGCATGTGTGCACCCGAAAATGGTAATTTATTCGGTAACAAATGTAACAAAACTTTTGCACCGAACTGAAAAGGTGGCATGGATACCATTCCACATGCAGTCGGAAACAGGAAGGATGAGTTTGCTTGCCTGAAATAGTTTTCAGTTTTCTGAAGGATTGGGAATAAGAAGCAGGAAGATGGTAGTAGGGGTGTTTGATGCAGGGACAGTCGAATATATGCAGTTGACTAAAGCTGGGTTATCACTCGGCTGAAGCATTTTGATGCGTTTGATGATAAAGAAGCATCACTCTATGAAGCTTCTGTTAACCGTAGTTCCACTTTGTTTGATTTCGTTTGAAGAATGTCCAGAAGGTAGCATTCGTTTGTTTAAAAAAGAGCTTTCCGATGAGAGTATTCATTATAATGTAATCAACTTTTTCTGTTCCCTGGGACTGATGTAAGTCTGTTGATTTTTAAGGTTCTAATATTTATGTTTAATCTGACTATGAAATGTTACCGATATTCAGTAAATTTCCTAAACACTACAGACGAGCCTTTCATAACGAGTGCACCTCATGATGATCATGCTGCATGCTCCACAAATAGGGGAAAGCGGGGCAAAATGGGCACCCTCTATTTAAGCATTATTTGACTTCAAAGATACTTTCCAATGCTCAATATGTATTCATTAGAGTGTTCTATGAACACCATGTAAGTTTCATTTGTGTCAAATTGTGTTTTGTGGCATATTCAAAGGAATATTAAGTAATCTGCCATTTTGCCCCGTTTTCCTCTACATAAAAAAGATTTTCAATTTGCTCTAAGTCCACCCTTAATGGCTCTTATGAATAGGTACTTGGTAATGAATAACCGTAGTTCATGAGTCTAAAAGACTACATCGGTGCCATTAAACCCGCAAGGTTTAACTGAAACGTATCGAAATTGTTGCCTTAGATTTAGTTCTAAGCCATTCTTGTAACATTCATTATATGATTCATTTTTCACCTTACTTCCCGATGAATAAGAAACTCATATACCCACGTTTACACAATTCATCATCCTGCGCATTGTCAACTCGCTTTGCTTTGCGAAGAAACGTTTTAATTAAGCATCATTAATTTTGTGCTCGCTTCTCTAAGCACTTCTTCACACGTAATCATCCTTGCTCTGTGATTTCATTACCGGACCTAACCGGACTTCCCCGGCAGTTAGATGATTCCACAAACCAAGCACCAGCATTACACCTCATGTGCTATAACAGATTGCCCCAAAAACGTTGCTCCTCGCCATAGAAAAAAAAATAAAAAAACACGTATCGTATGATACTGAAAGGGGCAAACCACAAACCAATCTAGCGTCCAGTTTTTTCTAACCACCGGTTAGCGGTCGAAATGCAGCCCTGCTGGACGGAAAGGGAGAGCGAATGAGCCAAGAGAAACTACGCCGGCAACCAATTTTCCATCCCGACAACGATCGGTCACGGGGAGGAAAGTGGTATCGCATGAGTGCGTCCACCATTTTGAAGTCAATTCATCATTTATCATTTTCGCTCAGTACGCCCAGTATGTGTGGTATGGTTTGTTGTTTTCGGTTCGGTTTGAAGCCGGGCGTTTGTTTTTTGGAGGAGTTTTTCGGTACCACGGACGCTGCTAGCAGCAGTAGGAAACGTAGAAAGGTGCATGGAGGTGGAGCGCAGCATAGGTAGCCAAAAGGGATCCCGCAGTTCCCCGAGCAATTTCGCAGGAAAGCGCCTGCAGGAACAATAGGATCACCCGACCTGGAATTGTGGCATTTGTTTCCGGTCTGGAGCTAAAGCCCGTAGCAGTGTTACTGCTGCCGCCACCGAAGCCGAATGGACAACGGTGAACCATACATCACGCTTACCGGTTGCTTCCATGTAGTGTGTTCAAAGCTCGTATGACAGCTGGAACCTGATTCTTTTCTCCTGCATCCTCCCGCGACGGTGAATTCTGGTATGATGATGGTTGGTAGGTGTCTCCGTACAGTGGAACAGAGCTTCTAGCTGGCTCTAGGAGACGGGGGACGTTGACTTTATTCCATTGAACAAAAAACAAAACAAAACAAAAAGAATGCATCTCCATTCGACCCTTGTGCACGGTGGCGCTTTGTCTAGGTTCACTCCACGCCGAACTCTTTAGGCCTTTAGGCTTTTGTGGAGCAGCTTAAAACCGAGTGAAGCCTGGGCCGAGTGGTGGAAAAGCATCAGAATACGCAAAAAGTACCAAGAATGTAAGCAGAAAATCAAAGTCCTTTTTTGTGCCAGCGTGTGGCGGATGGGAAAACCGATGATTGGCTTTTCCTGCCACGCTCGTGCGCGCTGCAGGGCGAATGCCAGATTTCCATACGGGTGAATGGAGTGTTGTAGCAAAACAGAAAACTAAAAAAAAACGCACAAAAAAGCCTCCCAACCAAAAACAAATGAATGGAAAAATCTAACAAGTACGAGAGAGAGAGGGAGAGAGAGAGAGAGTAGAGAAAACAAAAGCGATTGCGAATAGCTTCTCCCATGCGGTGGAAAGTATTAAGTGGAGCTAATAGAAACAGCTCTGCATCTGGTACAGTATTAGAAAACCCAAAACGAATGAGGCTGAAAATGTTTACCACATTTTTGTGGCGATCGCAACCAAAGGGAGAAAGCACACGGGGGCCTAACAAATAGCCTACAGACCAGCATGAAATGAACTCTCTGTTAAATCACTCGCTTGTACAAAATAAAAGAAGGGAATAGCAGCTCTAGGAAGGCAGTGAAATGAAAAATGAAACAAAGTGGAACACGGAACCAAACAAAGCTTAATTCTAACTAAACAAGGGAGAACACCATTCAGATTTGTACTGAAAGTCATTGCACAGCAGCACAGAAGAGAAGAAAATAGAATTGATCAACACAGTGCGCGTTGTATTTGAACTGCCTTGCAGGTGTGATGCCTGCAGCTACTGTAGTGCTCCAGCACCATGGATGGGGTTAAAAATAAAACTGTCATTCGTGCTTTGGTGAACTCACTGTTCGATTGGTGTACAAATGGTACACCATCTGCAACAATTGGTTGATTGAACGTTGTTTGTTATGTGATTGAGCTCAGTGTTGGTGGTATGTATGGGGTGGTTTGTTGTTGGCGTAACGGTCGCCTCAATAAAAAATGAAGGATTGATTTTCGGCAAATGTATTGTTGCTTTTAAATTCATGAGATAGTTTTACTTCGCTGAATAATATTTGAATTTGTGTATTTACTTCATTAAACAACATTACGGGGCATATTGTTAAATTCTTCGTCATGTTTTGTTATCTTATTATTATTATCATTATCAATAAAATTTATTATTTATTATATTATTTCATTATCTTTGATCTTTTTTCAAACATTGTTTTGTTTCATTTGATTTGATTTGAATTATTTAACTCAGTTAACACGACACACCACGATGTCAACACTTATTTTGATTGTTTGCTATCTTTTAGTTGGTTTATCTGTCAGTGTATCCTTTAATTTTTTATAATTTTGATTCTTTTATATCATTTCCAATGTTTCTGTTTTTCTCTTTTATTTTCTTCGTTATATTTTATCATTTTGTTCATCGTGTTTTTTGATCATTTACGTACTATTTGCTGTTATTATTTCAATACCGGTAAGATACAATTGAATAAGATATTGGAATTAATGTGAGTGCACAATTAATTTAGGAGAACACTTGATTTAAATAATTAACCCTTTATTAACAAATGTGTAGGCAATGCTCATTTTGAAACATTTAACTTTAATTTGATAAGGCAGAGCTTTAAAACTTTTAGAATCATATGCATGCATACATTTGCCGCATAAATTAACAAGAAAAATAATAAATAAACAATTAGTAATTAAATGGAATAAAAAAGAAAAATAAAAAATAAATAAAAAAAATGTATTTATGGTAGATTTATTGTTTATTGACGTAAATGTTGAGAAAGTTATATACCTTTTTTTTGTTTTATTATTTCTTTTCTAGCTTTGGCGTGCAATAAATTACTTTTTTTGTGTCTATTATTAAAAATAAAGGCTTAGGATACTTAGCAATGTTTATATGCAAAGTATGATTTATTTACTACAGGTTTTAGCATTAAAACTTTAGCTTAATAATGTATGGTTCCATACACAAAACACTCGTAAGCTATTTATTATTTTTTATGTTTATATTTTTTACGCAGCGCACAGCAGTAAATTATCGATCAAAATAAAGCTAAAAATTTCATCCGCGGCCAAAGTTCAGCTTTGTTTTTTAGGGCAAAAAACGCGAAAAGCTCTAAAATTAAAGCTCCATCACAACCGTGTCATAGCAACAACGCGGGCACCGTTCGGTGCGCGTTCGATGGGTATGCGACCGACGAAAGCGTCACGTCCTAGGCAAGCCGGGAGGGCCATTCTTCAATCAGACCAGTGCCGCGAGTGCAAGCAGCCACTACACCCAGGCTCAATGCTGCTGCTGCTGCTGTCGGTTGCAATTTGCTCGCTGGCAGCTTGATGGCAAATCGGATGATAAAATTACACTTAATGGAAGGTTGCGGTCTTTTTGCGTCAACCTAGCGCCTGCAGGATGTTTTTGTCGACGCTCGATGCACCATCCGGAAGCGATGTGGAAGTGTGGCGGGTTGTGTGACGCTGCTCGAGTTGAAATTACTTTTTAACGTAATGCCTGGGACGGTTCGGTGACGTTAGCCGGCGCTGGGTGCACCAGCTACTCAGGAACTCCAAGGGTGATGGTAGATTGAGCGCTGCCGGCGGGCCTGGCCCGGGCTAGCATAATTAGTATTCCACCGAGTGTCGGCAGACAAAAACTTTTCCATACGCATAGAACACACATACACACATATCCATCTCGCTGTAAAGGGGCTGTAATGGGGGCGTATCAGGAGAGGGTTTTTTGAGCGAAACGTTTCACCGAACGACAGAATGAAGTCATACTGCAAGCAGACACTGATCGGTTTTGGGGTGTAAAAAATAAAGGCTCACATTACGAGCACGTCAGCCGTTAGCACGTCAGCGGTTGTGCAGAGATGTGCAAGAAGAGTGTGATATGTATATAATTAGATTATTTGGAAATTTCCCAGACATCTCGAAACTTTACACTGCGAACTTATTTTCTTGATCTTATTTACGGCTCTAGGAATGAAATAAAATCTCTTTTCTACCTATCTTGTGGATCATGTTGAAACGATTTTTTTCTGTTGATTTGTCTGCTTCATATTATACTTTTCATCAAAAGCATAATGCATTACTCATATTACTTTTTAATTGCAATGATTTTTCATTGTTAACTATTTATTTACATTTTTTCTTTACAGACAATTTTCATTTAATCAATCATGACTAAAGTTTAGGATGATTTTATGTTTATATTTTTATCTAGTTGCTTTACATTTAGTATACTCTTTTGAACTATTTTTGTTCTCTGTTTTATTCTTTTTTCTCTATTTTATTTCTTTTAATCTATTAATTAATCTGTTTCTTATCTGTTTTGGGAAAAATAGAGAAAGAAATATTGCATAATATATTTTAAATCATATTGTTTTGATGTTTTGTGCTCTTATAAATGAAATAAAACATAAAATTAAATACGACACATTTCATCTATACTCTGATTAAAACCTCACGCTTGTACGTTCCATGCGAGCTTTCAAGGTACGCCTCTATTAAACCCTCTGCTCGTGCGCTTAATTTCCCGTTGACATATTCCACCCAGCTACCGGCGGGAAAGTACCAAAGTAGCATCATAATCATACCAATACCCTTCGTCACACCCACTCGCCACTTACCCGGCACCGAGCTGTTTCAGCTCCATCCACAAAGCCACCGGTGTCTCTCGGTGCGACACCTCCGGTAAACAACATCCCAAAGCATTAACTCGATCAACTCGATGTAATTAACGCGACAGGTTGCGGTAGCAAAACCGCGAAAGTGATTCAATTTCGGCTTCGGGTGTGCCGGGTTCAGCGCGTCAGCCCCGGTTTCGGCAAAACTGCTGTCAAAGGGTTTTTCGTAACCGGGGCATCATCAGCAGCAAGCCAGCTCGGCAGGAGGTTGAGCATGATCCTCGTTTCATTGGCTGTTCGGGCGTATGTGTTTTAGAACGAGAAGGGGGTAAAAATAGGCACCCTTGTCGGGAAGCAACTGCTATTCAGCCAGTACGAAGCTTTGTTCTGACTGTAAGCTTACAGCTTCATCGTTGCAGCGATGACAGAAGAAGTCGTGATGTCGTGTGTCTATGCGCGGGCGAGAATAATATGCAACCGCCGCTTTGCAGTGCTACCGTTTCCGTACGGTGCCGGTAAAAACGTATCAAAAGATTGGGTTGGGCATACGAATGAGGTCAAACGGTGCTCTGATGTTGCTCGGGAAGAATGACTTGCACGAGCAGCAGGAGTGCAAAATAAGTCTTCTCGATTTCCGCTTTATTGTTTGCATCAACCCTTTAACTGGGCTGCAGGGTGTCCGACCAAACGGCGAACAGCCCCCCGTGTTACGTCGGTCAGCATTAACGCGCTTAGAGGTGGAATTCTTTTGATGCGTTCGTTGCTGCCTTTTGTTCGGGAATGCAGAGAAAAAGGAGGAAGGATAATAAAAACAGCGCACATAGCAAAGCAAGTTTGCTGTTGTTCCTTCAAAGGGGGGGTTTTAACAATATGTTTGCGTTCGTTTTTGTCGCTTTAGATTTCATGGAAACATACAGCAAGATGGGCGGGAAAAGTGATCGTAACAAACAGTACGTTACAGAGTAATGTAGCAAACTTAATAATACGGATATTTCAAACCTAATCTTACGAATGAGTAACGGAAGCTGAATACGTGAATTTATTTTAAAACATATTTTTTTCCTAATAATTAGTCTTATGATGTCTGTCAATCATATTTCATTATTTTTGCTGCTCATTGCTTTTAACTTAGCAGGTAAAATAATCAATACGAAGATGTGTCAGATCAGAGTTCATAATGGTTTCAAAAAGCCTTGACAACCCATTTGAATCTCTTAAATGTGATGATATTAGGGAGGTTTTTTTTAACAATGCACTTTTGTAAGAAATTTGCATACCTTTAGGCGCTTTATTAATTGATGTAACGTACAGTTAAATAACGTTTTTGATTAATTGAAAGCCAGTAATATAATGGGAAACTATGATTCATGTTTTTTATGCATGTTTGGTATTGAGAAGTTAAATTTTGAAAGAGACTAGATTGCATTTATGATTTAAATTTACATATTTTTGTATTTTTAACCTAAATTCTCTTGCTCAAGAAACAAAACATGGTAGAACCCAGCTAGACAGCCTTCCGTTAATTCACACATTCGGACAATTTTCTGTCTGAAGTGTTGTCGTTTGTTATCATTTCAAAGTTGGAAATAAGAACATAAAGAGTGTTGTTTTAATGGCGTTTTAGTTGGAGAAGACGTCGGCGGTATGTCAAAATCCGTGTGGTTTAAAAATCAGTCAGTGCTAATTGTATAACACCATCTTCGGGTGAAGCGGCAGTTCCAGTCGAGTTTGCAGAAAAATAAACATATAAGTTTGTATGACATAAACAAAATGATTAAAGATAACTGTTGAACTGTAATTCGTTTAAACGTATTTTTTCTATTCAAGAGGAACGGTCCAACGTAAACGTATTTGTTTTTATTTAGCTATTAATTTGGTTAAAAAAATTGCAATAAGATTAAATCAGGAATAGGATATCTATCAAAACTGCTCGAATGGGTAAATAAACGACTGTTAATTTTCCAATAAGTTTCTCTTAAATTACCGATAATATAGCGATAAGTCTGGATTAATTTAAGCCCGATTTGCCTGGTTCGGAAACGCCTATGTAAACAAGTTTTGAGCCATTTTTATCTTAAATCTGTTTTAAAGCAATTCAACAAAGTTATTTGAGGCCATATTGAATTGTAACATGAGCCATGAATAACATACTTATTGGAAATCATTCGTTTAGGAAGAAGAAATAACCAAATTGGAATTGCGTTTCTAATTAATTATCAAATTTCTGCCGCTAATTCTTGAGTATGAATTGTTGATAGAGTTGAAATAAAATGTATACTTTGCGCAAGTGTCTATGGAAAAATGCAGAACGATAGTAAAAATATAAATATGACGTTAAGTTTGCAGTCCACTGTGCAGCTCCGTTGGGGTGAAATTGGAAGCATCGCGTTTGAATGAAGCGTGGTCGCACGCTGGTGCCACAGCACGGCACTGAGAAGTGATAAATTTTCCACGGAAATTCTAGTAAAACCCTGCCTGCGCCACAGTGTCCCACAGCGCCCTACACTGGCCTAGCGCTGTCCAATCTTGACCAACCACGGGTGTCGGTATGACACCCCTTTGCGACCCGTATGGCGTGCCAGGTGTGCAAAACGTGCTGGGCGCGACACAGCACCCGATCCACCTTTTTCCATGTGTTTCGCTTTTGTTCCTTTGCGCGCGAGCTGTCGTGTGAGCTGACCGTTGTTTTTCTGGCTTCATGTCGCGCCCAAGACAACTCCCCAGACGGGATGAGCGCGTGAAAGAATATTCGACGCCATGGAGTATGTGTGTTGGAAACTTTCTGTTGTCGCTTATTCACTTTCTGGGCTATGGCTAGATGGCTATGCCTGAAATCTTTCACATACTCTTTATTTTTTGCTGTGCCTTCTCTCTCTGCCGTTCATTTCGATCCATTTATGCCCGACTGATTTATGTGTAAAATTGCATGTTTTGTTTCTGAGAGGGGTTTTTATTCTTTTGCTGTATTCTCTGTCTCTTGTTTGCACTTCTTTTTTTAAAGGGAGCTCCAATGTACCATAGTTCCCTAGGAATGCATGGACCATGCCACCGAATGGGATCATTCGTGTGGGCAATGTTGCAGTTCGCTGCCCTTTTCACTCCGTCCATCGATTGCTCGCGCTTTCATGTGAAAAGCGCTGGTAGGGGAAGGCACACAAAAGATTTTTGAATGGAAAAAGCATTAAAAAAAGAAAACACATACACACATACATTCAAAGGTCAAGGAAAGGGTTAGCAAGCTTTGGGTATTGTGTGAACTTGTGGATTTAAAACGGCAAATCCCACGCCGGTGGAGCTGCCTGGTTGTTTGTTCTCCAAGGTATTTCAAACGATGCTGATGGTGTTGCAAAGATATGTTTGGTGGATTAAATAAGACTTAAGGAGATGGAGATAAGATCGTTAATACAGAAAAAGAAAAAAAAATAGTTTTAAAAACAAACCAAATGAAATGGAAACGTTCAAACTTCATTCAATAGCACTTCAAGAGCTGTGCGGAGCTAAAGCACCAACAAGGAGAATATATTGGAAATTAAAAAACTACATTTAAAATAACTTCAACCATCAAGTGAAACCAATTAACATTTCACCTGAAAAACACATTTCACAAAATAACAAAAACTTTCAACCTTCCATAAACATAACCATAGCAAATTGAACACAATCTCACCAAGCCTTCAAAACTAACATACAATCTTACAAAAAACAAACCCAATGCACGGTGCTGCACGCTGGAACGATTATTTAAAAGCACGCCACACAAAACAAACACTATCAGAAACGAATAAATTCATTAAGAACCCCGTGCTGTGGCCGTGATACTAAACACAAAGCATCCCGGGTAGGACGCTTTCTTCCATTGCTTCCCATGCATAGTACTCCGTTCCGTAACGGGTTGCATCTGGCCACAGATTCTGTTGCAACACTACAATATTTGCCACACACGCACTCTAACCTCCTCCTTTCTCTCCTTCCCTCCATCTGGTACACTTACGAGATGACCTTTTGGCAAACTTGTTCAGTCAACAGAGGCCACAGGCTGGACGATAGCCCCTGGGAAACAGTTTCTCTCGTGTTACCAGGTTGGTGCTTCAGTGCAAGACCAACACGAGACCAAGTGAACCTAGCAAACAAAACAAAAATCTCTGTACTTTTGGAAAACGGGAGAAAAACTGCGCCTTCCCAAAACATGCCAACACATGCACACACGCATACGCAACGTAAACATACACCCAGCACGCCGAATGATGTATGTGTATGTTTGAATTCAATTTCCACTGCATAAATTAAAGCGTGCAGAAAGCTGGAGGGCCCCCTTTTGAATGCTTTCAGCGCCACAGGAAGAATGTGTGTGTGCGTTTCTTTTGTACTGATCACCTTTGTTATTGTTGTTGTTGGGTGTGTTGGGCGCATGTTGTGCTTTTTTTTTTGTCTCCTCGAAGTGCTCCAATATCATGAAGCTCGGGCAACTGCAACCCATTTCTGGTGATTGGTGTTTGGTGAAAGAAACATTGCTCGGGTTTCGCTGACTGTTGGGTTTTTCTGCCCGGCTGTCGGTGCAATGTTGGCCGACAACGTTCAGTTTAGATCGGGTGCAATTTTCACTTCGGAAGCTGTTACCAAAACTGGAACTGTTTTATTGAAAGTGCTTTTTTGCAATTTTAAGTAATTAATTTCAAGACTTAAAGAAAGTTCAAATGCTATGTGGGTTGCAGTTTTAGATACGTTTATATTTAATCTTTCTGCGCGTTTACTTATAATCATATTGCTTGACATTTTTGAAATTTTGTACTTTTAAAATGTTTTTAGAAAATGAATTTAGGTTCATTTAGGTTCCAAATTATAATTGATTGAAAATAAAAAGGTTGAACCTGTGCTCGAATAATTGAACAAATTATCTACATTAATAATGTTTTCCAGGAATTGACTGTTTAGAAGTACAATTTTATGAGAGCAATTGTAAGTTTTGATTTGAATTATTGTATTTATAATTAATTGTTTTCTTATCATATCACTCTTATCTTATCGTATATGGTTGGTGTTGCAAACGCGACATTTTTATTTTATGAATTCCATTTAATTCAATTTCTTAATGAATTCTTTACGAGCGATCACCACGACGATCACATTTTCAAACTTAACGGATGGTATTTTCGAATTTAAAATGAGCAAACCGCTCAAAACGCTTGTTACCCTATTCAAGTGCCCTGGCGACTTGCATCGGCGCGATAAACAGCATTAGTCTAGGAATATGTTACGCATCCAGTAAGGCCATCTGGTTCGTCTTGACTTGCACGATCATATAAAATCAAACCTAAAATACAGGCTCGTCATCAATATAAAACGGGTAATAAATTAAAAAAAGCAGAAACCTTAGACAATGCAGGGATACATTCTAAACATGCACCAGAAGATTCAAGTGTTCGGTACAGTTCTGCCCAAAGGAAAATCCCTACGCCCGCAATCAATGCAACCAATTCGTCCTCTCCACGAGAAAAGCAATAATAAAAGGGATCGCATTTCTATCCATAGCACTTGATAATAAACAGATCAGGCGTAGGCGCGTCAAAAGGAAGAGTGTTAACAATATAGAGAAAAATGTGTGAAAAGGAGGGAAAATATTCTTCCCACGTTAGAACGTAAAGCCTATAGTATAAAATCTCTAATTGTAGAAATGAATAAACACTTGCTATTTGGTACTCAAATTGAAAGGTTGTGTGTGCTCACTTATTTCTTCCTCGTTTCAGTGTTTTCAGTGGAAAGCCTGCGCTTGGGCATCGGCCTTGTTCTATTTCTTGATCAGGCAAAGAGGTATTGATGCAAAATGAAAACCAACGCGGTGTAAATTCTTTGCCGAAACGATTCATTGTTCTACGTTTGCCAAAAAATTAGTCTTCGATTCCCGCTTTTGGTTTAGAGGCCTTCTGCGTGTCCTGTCGCCCTTTTTATCCTTTTCTTGCCGAACCGAACGCGATCGGTTGAAACCCGAACCGATATCTTACATATTTCAAAACGCGCGTTTACGACAGGTCGTTGGGTACCTTGCGAAAACCAACAGGTATTGTAAAACGCCTTTAAGTTTTTTTTTACAGTTGACATAAGCTGCTTTTCAATAAAATACTAATTTTATGTTTGACAATATTCTATTTTCTTAAATTGCTTATGTTGAAACACATTTTAGCTTTTGATTCTAAGCTCACTCTATAGGAAATTTGCAATCATGTCCTTTGTGGTGCCGAAACCTTGGTGAACAAAAGGATTACATCGATATTGGCGTTCTTCGGTTGCTCGACCTTAGGACGCTTTCACATCAGGTTAAGGCCAAACGGAACCAACGACTTGGAAGTGGCACATGTCACGCTTACTATTTTATGATTACAAACAAACGAAAAAAAAAAATAGACAAACTAATCCTTCTGGCATCCTTGAATGGCGTGAAGGCCAGCAGTGTTGCACGATTGGTGTGATTCGAATCGAAAAATTAAAAATAAAATCATAAAAAAATCAACCAACACCTCCAGGGTCAATGGGATGTAAAATTGCTTTTCTATAAAATAGTAAACACGTGCCCGCCACAATCATGATCCGCAATCAAGCGCGTCAAACCTGTGGCAAAGCGCGCACAGCTAACGAATGAGCACCAAACGAGTGGCGCCACTTGGCCGCAAGGTCCCGTGAAGCCGTGAAGGTGTGAAGATTTAATCAACAAAAGCGTCGCACAGAAGCAAAACCGTGAACAATGCGTGAATATAAAAATAGGTGAGTCAAATGGCTAATAAGAAAACCGGAAAGGCTCACCCAGTATGTGTGTGTGTGTGTGTTTGCCTTCAATTCTTTTCGTTTACGAAGTTGATTGACATTGGAAAGCCGTTTTCACTCACACCTCTCTATACAATTGCTTACACCATTTGCGGTGTGAAAAGTGAGCAAAAACAAATCAACGAATGGCGGTGGCTGGGAAGTGAAACAGCTTCATAAAAGCCATCCGAACCCATGCCCCCGACCCTTGGGTGGGTTTCGGAGCTCTTTTTATGCGAGGGTGTGAAGCTTTCTTTGCAAATATTGTGCACCGCTCTTAGGGTTTCTTTCCGGGGCATACATTTCTTTGCCTTTGTATATCCACACAAGCACGAATAAAAAATAAAAATACACTGCAACCGATCGACTACAGCTATTTGTCCCACGGGGAAAGGAGAAAAGCTGTGCTAGTGCGGTGCGATCGGTTTTCCATTGCACAGACGGTTTGACTAATTTGATGGCACGCTCGAAAGCCCGTGCCGTTCAACCACGGAACCGAACGGTGATCGAGCGGCATTGTAAAATGGTGTTGCGACCTTTTTGCTTCCCGATTTTGTTGTTGTTGTAAAATACCTACAGAGGTGGGAGAGAAAAACTAAAATGAAATGAAGTGGAATACGGTGGGCAAGAAAGAAAAATCGGAATTCTATGGAGCATAAAGTGGGAGGTATATTGGTACGGGGTTTCTCCATCCGGTGTGAATGACATGGAACGGTGAGGTTTTCGCATAAATTTGTGCCCAACTGAAATTGGAAGGAACTGTCCAATTTGCTACAACAGTTTGAAGGGCCTGAGTGGAAATACTAAAATTTACTAAAACTATCGATTTAGCATTATTTACAGTAGCCACTTGCACGTTGAAGTGTAGTTGTGGACAGTTAATATGTTATTTGTTTCGTTTTATTTAAGATATGGATGAGAATAAGCAGCAGCTTCGAGCTATATAGCTAATTCTAGCATTAAAACAATGTGAAAGAATAATCAATACAGTCGTTGCTGCCCAATTTTGGCTCTAAGGCATCAATTTATGAAAGAATGCATCAATTTCGGCCTCTAAGACATCCAGTTTTGACTCTAACTCATCTATTTTTGCCTGCAAGTCAACTGTTTTTGACTCTTGTAAGAATTATGATACATTTACAAAGTATTTGAGCTGCTTTATGATTTATGATTTATAACAATTGTAATTAAATATTACAAAAGTAATACAAAAATCGAGTAATTTGATTGAAAGTATTCCAATTGATCCGTATCCAAACAGTTAAGGGGAGATTTTGAATGATACATACTTTTGAAGAACAACACGCATTACAGGGTTTTCCAAGTCTGTTTCGAATGTAACCATTGTTATTCACCGCATCCAAGATGTTTTTTAAACAGCTGTCAAAGGGTTTATTTGTTTCAGAATGAAATTTCAGTTTCAATACATGATTTTCAACACATAACAAAGAACTACTGTCAAACTCAATCTGGCTAAAGTCATGTTGAAAATCATGGTGTTGAAATTAAAAATTATTATGATGGAAATGAAATGTCAGATCGGTGTGGAACAACATTTTGCATGCGGTGAATAACAATGTTTACATTCGAAACTGACTTGGAAAACCCTGTAAGATGATTTTTTTTTCGCAGGGTTTACTTAGCGTGCACAGCGTAATTCCAATCTACTAAAGATTTCCAGAAGCTTGTTACAGGGTTTTCCGAGTCACTTTCGATGTGCACATAATTTTTCAATGTCTCCAAGATGTTTTTCAACAGCTGTCAAATGATGCATTTGCTTCACAATGAAATTTCAGTTTTTACACATGATTTTCAACACATAACAAAGAACTGTCAATCTCAATCCAGTAAGAGAGGTGTTGAAAATCATGTTGAAGAAAACAAATTTTTATTATGATGGAAATGAAATATCAGATTAATGTGGATTAACATCTTGCACGCGATGAATAACAATGTTTACATTCGAAACTGACCCTGTAAAAAGTGTAGCAATCAACACTTTCAAACCAACCTTATACATGAGCAATGGCCTAGTGCAGGTGCACCTTGGGAGCAGTTTTAAATGGGACAACTCTTTTTTCTATTCTCACTCGCGATTCAGACAGCAAACCACTGGCAGTGAAGAAAATCTTGGTTTGATTGGTCTGCTTCTCAGCATGCCATTCTGGATGGTTGTGCCGGGTTGTGAAAAAAAAATGGGTAAAGGAGGAGAAAAACAGGAGCCAGAAATAAACGGCTTAAGGTGTAGTGTAGCGTGACTGCTCATGCAAGGGAACGAGGGAATGTAATTTTACTTCCCGCCGAGCGCTTCCATGCATATACAGCCCGCCCATCAGACGACGTTGCCTAGCGGCGGCGGCGGTGGTGATGGTGGTGATAATGACGACCCCCGTTTGGAATGGAACGAGATCAGCCGTACCCGAAAAGGGCAGAGCGGACGGAAGGATGACGACGTGTCTCCGATTGCGCGGTGTTGTGTTCCGGGCACGAACGTACCACATGTTAGCGTCGTAAATGCGCCTTATCGCGGAATGGAAAGAGCACCCTGTGGAAGCCCGTCCTCCTGGGGCAAGGTTGTATGCGGTGGGATGAATGGGGCAGGCACGAAAGGTAATACGGTAGAAATTCCAACATCGCATACCGATAATCTGTCCCTAGGTTGGAAGTCATTTTCAAACCCACGGTTTTCTAGCACGGTAGCTACGCCTTTGGGGTCATGTTTTTCCTTCCGTTTTGGGGTGGCCCGCCTCGGTACGGAAACGTGACGTGTGCACGGGATGTGTGTCGTACCCGGGTGAAAGGGCATCTACATGGTCTCCGAATTTCAATTTACGGCTCTGCTGGATCGCGTGGCCCGATGTCGGAGGAAAAATGCTTGCACGCGCCACCACGGTAAGGTATGCAAAAAATTACCTCCTCCGGAGACGCTGCGATACAAGGACGTGTTTCGCGCGTGTTGCCGCCCGGGAACAGGTGGCAGAGGATGGCGTGCAAGACAGCTTGCCAGCT
>SIXB01003649.1:0-20872 GCA_007018985.1 Anopheles bwambae
GTCACCCAAAATTAGCTTTTGTTTTTCATCAAAAACCCAGAGATATTAGTGAAAAATGAGCTCGACGGCATCGTCCATCGATAGAGGAAGTCTAATTTACAAACACACCAAATCTTGGCCCTTTCAACACACTTGATCATACACAAATCCACAATTTCAAGCGTATCGAGTACTAATCGAGCAGATATGGGAAAACAGTTTCGAGCAAATGTCACTTGGGTAGCTATCAAATGTATGCGCGCGGTTAAGCCGCCCATC
The DNA here is from genome assembly GCA_007018985.1 of Anopheles bwambae. Lineage (NCBI taxonomy): Eukaryota > Metazoa > Arthropoda > Insecta > Diptera > Culicidae > Anopheles > Anopheles bwambae. The sequence goes on from SIXB01003649.1 coordinate 259, forward strand.
GGTTAATCCGTCCCCGGATAATCGACGTTCTACTGTGTTTTTGGTATGTGATGGTTAGATTTTGATAATCAATCCCAAATAGGCAAAATTGCTTAAGCAACCCATTTTTGGCATACTTGAATTCGCCTTTTGCAGTAGATAAACAGCATCAAAGTTCCAAATGGCCCTTCTAAATAGCGCCTAAGCAGCTTCCTTATGCTACGGTGCTGGGAATTATTTTTCTTTGTGTTTTATTTTCAAACAAGCGTCATCATGAAATAAACAACAGGATTTGTTTTGTTTGTGTACATGTGTATATTTTTATATCCTTACTATTCATAAATTACACGAAATGTATCACAATTTACTGTACAATCACAATCACTTCCCTCAAAATCCCTTCTTCAAAGAACTAATCTTACTTGTGCAGCAGCAATGAGATGATTTACGGCGTCAGTCTTTGACAATTTGACAAGAGCCACCTTGTACCGATGTCATGCATTAAAAAGCTATAAAGTTCCACCAAGTTCGGTACGCTTTCTTAACAAGCCTTCAAGTTCCATCGTGAAGCATACACATCAGGCTAATCAGCCACAAGGTTCCTGAGAGTACCATGTGCTTGTTAAAAAGCTCCATAGTTCTGCAAAGTACCGTCTATCTTAATCACCCACAAAGTACGATATCGGAACGATTTTTTGTTAAACAGCCCCAAATCAGCTATAAAGTACGAGCTGGCTATTTGGGATGTGTCATTGGAAAGGTTTTTTTTGTCTTTATAAAAAAAAGTTTATAAATGATTGAAAACCAAACATCACTGCCAAATTTTTGGATAATTACATTTTGGAGAGTGATTTTTTGTGTGATTCGACTCGATTTTATTCGTGAGTTGTATGAAATCGTCATAGGAAAGATCAACATTTTCCCTACGCTGTGTCGTTGATATTAGCTGCGACCATCCATGTTTCCGAAAATCATTCAACTTTTTTTTGAAAATAGCGCGAGCGATTTTGACATGTGTTGTTGTAGGAGCCATACACCTCTAGTATCCTACTACCTGTCAGGGTATTTGAAACGACCAGGCATAAAACAAAGCTGAACAGAAGAAAAATAGTTTAAAAAAGGTCGTAAAATAAGAATCAGTTCTTTTTTAAACTATCCGTACACTCGGCTTTTTTAGCGCGTAATACTTTAAAAAACATTTTAGTAAGAAACTATTCCGCCTTTGTTTTAATTCCTAACAATTGTTGTTGATGCTGTTGTTGATGCAATAGTGTAATGTGTATAGGACTGCCCTGTATAGTAAGAGCAATTGTATTGAATAAAGAAAAACTGTAATAACATGAGGAATTGATTTTCATCCCGACGTTTGTATGGCCATTGCCCACTGTGCATTGTTAGCTTTAAATTAAAATTTGCCATTAAACTAGCGATTATGGCGGAACTTGTATTGTTATGCACAATTCTTATGGGGTTACCTAAGAAATCCATACGAGGTGTCAGTCAAAATACTTTATTTTATAATGCTGTTTTTTTAAATAAAATTTAGGAATATGCGGCACAAATGCTCAATATTTATGTAAAAATCAAAAATGTAAGCTTCTATCAATGATGTATATATGTATATATATTCATATGTTTCTAATTTATATGTTATTCTAATTTTGACAGTTCTTTGAGCAAATTGTACTGATTTGACACATCAATTGTAAATTGCCAAATAATTTCCGTTTTGATCGAATGTTCAAAACTATTTCAAAAAGTTTAAAACTGTTATATTCAGTCAGAATCATATCAAATAATTCATGAAGTGACTAAAACCGCCTCCTACTTGCAAAATTACACGAAATTAGTGATATTTTTGCTGGAAATCACGAGATTCGACTTACGCAGAAATTCGACATACGCGGTATTTTGCGGCCGTTTTCGGTCCCCATTAACCGTGTATCTCGGGGACCGCCTGTATATATATATATATATATATATATATATATATATATATATATATATATATATATATATATATATATATATATATATATATATATATATATATATATATATATATATTTAGAAATACAACAATTTATACATAGTGTGCAATACTTGAATGGTATGCAACAATTGGCAAATCACTCTATTATAACACTGTTTAAGAAATCATTTCTACAAATCAACAATAGCCTTGGTATTAAATAATGGTTTGCATGTGAACAATCTTGGATATTCTTAATACAGTGAAAGTCTATTTGTGGACGAGTGTTTAGATACAAGATTAAAACACAATAAACCAAAACTCCATAAGAACTGAAAACAATTTGAAAAGAGACACAGACATGTTAAGAAAGAGAATAAACATGTGTATAACGAGCAGAGATCCATCAGGAGAAAACAAGCACAAGAGAGAGAGAGTCAAACTTAAGGAGAGCTCGTGTATCGAGATTCTGCGCACTTGTGTTTTGACGTGAGAATATTGATACATATACAGACTGCAAGTGGCATTCTTTATTTATCATGTAGTGAGAAGCTAAACAAAGTATTGAAAATAGAAAATGTAAGAGTACAAAATTATCAACAATCTGAGCTACATTTGTAGTGCGCATTTCAAATGCATTGAAAAAGAAGTCTTATTTTCTAGTATAACGTATTGAGCATGCTATGCGATATAGTACAGCTAGTGATTAAACTGCACTTAAAATCCACTAAATGAGAGCCCAGGTTAATTGAAATTACATGATATAGGAATAGATATGTGTGTGTTGTGAAAGTAACCATGGACGGTCTAGCAATCAGCGTTATTAAGTAGAAAACGAATTGATTAAATTATGTTCAAAATTATACTTAGCATACCAGTGACAGAAACCATAAAAAAAATCATCCATGACCCTGTCAATTGTGCGTTTTTTGTTAAATGAATTAGTTTACTTATTGAGTATTTCTACAAAAAACTCCGGTATTTTTCATACCGGTGTAGGGGACAAGAGTGTAATAAGAATAATAAAATTGTGTTAAGCTAAGGTGGAGAATGTATACCAAACTAAGATAAAGCCAGAGATAAGGAACTGTTTAAGATGAATGATGCCTTAGAAAATGAAAGAACGTTTGATGACCAAGAAAGTATTTCCCACCTTCTCTATCGAAAATGGCAAAAAGAAAGAAAGCGACTATAGTATTCAAAAACATGGATCCTCCTTTTGGTAAGCCGTTTTTTTATAAGCAATAATGTTGCAGTAATACACACTTTAAAGTGATACTGTAATGATGTGAAAGAGTTTCAAACTAGGAAATAATATTATACATTAATGAAATGTACTATATGAATGATGAACAACTGTTTGTGCAATTAGGTTTTGTAATACGCGACAGTGTTTGTGAGTGTTTTTTTCATTTTTCCTTAATTTTTTCAGGTGATCTTCTGGTTAATATTTCCGATTCGAAACAAGCCAAAAACAAGAGCAAGCTTAAAGATGTGCTTTCCTCGGGAAACAATTTAACTTGTACTTTTCATACATCTGACGTTTCGAACTCCTTGGCTTCCCGAGTGCCAGAGGACACAGATCAGGAGCACCAGCAACAACAGCACCAGCATCACGAACAACATAATCAGTTTCTTAGTATATTAAACAAATCATTTTCACGCAACAAATCGCCTGGAGCCAAAAAGTGGAATGAAAGTGAGAACACTGGTACCGTCGAAAAACGTGTTCTAAACCAACCGGCAGCTGAACCTATTGGTGGAAAAGGGATAACAAAATCCTCTGTTATATGTCCCCAAAAGAAGAACTCATCTCGTTCTTTTTTTCTCAAACGGCAACACTCTTTATCTGATGTATGGCAAACTTCTCTAAAGTCTACTACGGCAATGAGTCAAGCAACGGCCAAAATGGATGACACTGAGTTAGTTAACAGTACGATTCGTAGCGAAGTTACTTGCCCCAATCATAATATATCGGGAACAGCAATTGGAACGACAAATATACAGAGCGGTGGGGATGGAGTTGCGGCAGCTGCAGCAGAACCAATAGGCGCAACAGGTGCCGGAGCAATTAATATTGGTGGAACAACCATTCCAATTGCTCCGAAAAAACCGACACGTCGTGCTGGTGTAAAACCTCAACCAGATAGACCTATGCGAGCCCTGTTTTGCCTAACACGGACTAACCCGTTGCGGAAATTATGCATCGCAATAGTCGAATGGAAGTAAGTATCAAGGAGAATTGTAAAGAAGAATGATTACGATGGTAAATGATTTTTGTGGGAGTCGATGTATTATATGATTTATGTTATTAACATGACGTTTCAGGCCGTTTGAGTACTTGATACTGCTGACTATTTTCGCCAACTGTGTTGCCTTAGCTGTGTACACTCCCTTTCCAAACAGTGATTCTAATAGCACAAATGCAGCCCTAGAAAAGATCGAGTATATATTTTTAGTGATTTTTACTGCAGAGTGTATTATGAAGCTGATCGCTTACGGGTTCATACTACATCCGGGATCGTACTTGCGGAATGGATGGAATATACTTGATTTTACTATAGTTGTTATAGGGTAGGTATGGTTTTAAGGCTATTTTGTGTTTATATCGTTTTCGAGGCATTAGACGTTGGTTTAAATATTAGCAATAAACAATAGTTGATTTAATCCTTTATATATATATATCTTACAGTATGATATCAACTGCACTTTCCAACCTGATGAAGGAGGGATTCGATGTAAAAGCTCTTCGCGCGTTTCGTGTACTTCGACCATTGCGCTTAGTATCTGGAGTACCTAGTTTGCAAGTTGTTCTGAATTCTATCTTACGTGCCATGGTGCCTTTGCTACACATAGCCCTATTGGTGTTATTTGTGATAATCATTTATGCTATCATAGGATTAGAGCTTTTCTCCGGAAAATTACACAAATCCTGCTTCCACAACGAGACGGGTATGTAGTGAAGGAAATTATCAATAATTTCGTAAAAAATCAATCAAAACTCCGAACTTTTTTTTTGTTTCAAATGCAGGAGAGATAATGGATGATCCACATCCATGCGGAGAAGATGGTTTTCATTGTGACACCATCTCACCGGAAATGGTGTGCCGGTATTACTGGGAAGGTCCTAATTTTGGAATCACCAACTTTGACAACTTCGGATTGTCCATGTTAACCGTTTTTCAGTGCGTAACACTGGAAGGTTGGACTGACATGCTTTATTATGTAGGTAGAAGGTACTGGTTTGAAATTTTTATTATAAATCATACGAAACAAGAAACCTATTATATGTTATAGATTGAAGATGCTATGGGTAGCAGTTGGCAATGGGTGTACTTCATTTCAATGGTTATTCTTGGAGCATTTTTTGTAATGAACTTAATTCTTGGTGTGCTGAGTGGTGAATTTTCTAAAGAACGTACGAAGGCCAAAAATCGTGGAGATTTTCAGAAATTGCGGGAAAAGCAACAGATCGAAGAAGATCTTAGAGGATATCTTGACTGGATTACACAAGCGGAAGACATAGATCCTGACAATGAGGCCAGCGGAATGCAAGAAGGAAAAATGAAAAATATAATCGAATTGGACTCTTCGGACAATGTAGGCGAAGATGGAGAAATTCAACATGAATCATGGGTTGCCAGAAAGCGAAAAACGATCGATCGTATTAACCGAAGACTACGCCGAGCCTGTCGTAAAGCTGTAAAATCACAAGCATTCTATTGGCTTATTATCATACTGGTATTTTTAAATACTGGCGTCTTAGCTACTGAACATTATAGACAGCCGCCTTGGTTGGATGATTTCCAAGGTATGTACTTTTTGTGTGATTTTATCAATGTGTAATGTTGTATTAATCTTAATCTTATTTATCGTCGTAGAGTACACGAATATGTTTTTTGTAGCATTATTTACAATGGAAATGCTTCTGAAAATGTATAGCTTGGGCTTTCAGGGTTACTTTGTGTCTTTATTCAATCGCTTCGACTGTTTCGTTGTGATTGGTAGCATAGGCGAGATGATATTAACAAGTACTCAAATCATGCCTCCCCTCGGGGTATCCGTCCTACGGTGTGTCCGATTACTGCGTGTGTTCAAAGTGACTAAGTGAGTGTTTTTTTATGCATTTAAAAAAGCTTTTTATCATCAGAAATTGTGATATTTCGCTAATACTTGATTTCCACTCTAATTATTTTTCAGGTACTGGCAATCTCTATCTAATTTAGTAGCATCCTTATTGAATTCTATTCAATCCATCGCATCACTTTTATTGCTACTGTTTTTGTTTATTGTTATATTTGCATTGCTTGGCATGCAAGTATTTGGAGGAAAGTTCAATTTTAACAGCTCGGTGGATAAACCGCGATCGAACTTTGACAGTTTTGTACAGAGTTTACTCACAGTATTCCAGGTACGTTTGTAACTTATCAGCTAAAGTATACTGGTTGTCCCCGGGATACGCTATCAATGCGGATCGAAAAGGAACCGCGTTTCTCAAATTTTCGCCTAAGTCGGAACTAATGCCAAAAACATACTTCATCCAAAACATAGCTAACTTTCGTATAAGTTTGCTTTATATGTAAGGTTTTAGCCATTAAATTTTTTTTGTTATGGTTCTGACTGAAGATTACAATTTCCATGTATTTGTATGATTTTTTAAAATTGTACTGAAAGAAAATTTACCTTGCATTTAACAATAGATGTGTCAAATCAGTACAATTTGCTCGAATAACTGTCAAATTCAGAAAACCGCGTATCTCATAATCCGTTTATAAGAGGTACCGCGTATTTCGGGGATTACCCGTTATTTCATTGAGGAACCTTTCAATAGCGACGGAGTGCATTGGTGTATACATCAAACGTTGTTCATAAACTTAGAAAAAATGTTCCAATTTTATTTCTTTTTGGCAGATACTTACTGGAGAAGATTGGAATATGGTTATGTATGATGGAATTCAAGCCTACGGAGGAGTGGCCTCGCTTGGAATTATTGCCAGCATTTACTTTATAATTCTCTTCATATGTGGCAACTGTATCCTTTTAAATACTTTACATCATAATGCAGGGGTCTCCAAACTTTTCAGTTAGCGGGCATAGCTCCGCAAATAACGTTGTTGAGTGCCATTTGGAAGATGAGAAACATACCTACTGAATATATCATATTTTAATAGCTTTCTTTAATATTATTGCTGCTTAAATTAGTTTTTAAGTCCAAATTAAAATTTTGATTTGAATAGTTCAAATAACTGGATATTTATATAGTAGAAGCCCATATAACGATTACCCCTTATAACGTGTTTTAGCCACCAAGTAAAACTAAATGCGACCCGCTGCGCAAAGCGATCGAAAACTTCTCAGCCTCTCGCTCAATGTTGCTAGAGAGCAAGAACCAATAATGATAAAGCGAGGTGAAAGGATGGGGAAGAGGGGAAGGAGGGGAGAAAGAGATCGTGTTTGTGAACTATTTTTCGGCCATTATCATTTTTGCGCCAACACGGTCCCGTAGCGGAGCTTTTTTGTTAGAAAGAGATAAACACATACAGCGCGATATCTCGAACGACCATAAACGCTTCGCCGATCGGCCGGTCGAATTCCGCACAAAAAATCGAGCAGTTTTTGAGCTCGGTTTCTAGTTCGCTTTCCGCAGAAACCGATCGAGATAGCGAGCAGAAACGTCCGAAGAACCGATCGAATCCCGCACAACAAAATCGAGCACTTTTTTAGCTCGGTTTCTAGTTCGCTTTCCGCCGAAACCGATCGAGATATGGTTCTTGCTCTCTAGCTACATTGTGCGAGAGGTTGAGAAGTTTGCGATCGCTTTGCGCAGCGGGAGATCAATATCGATAAACATTGATCATTTATTTGATATTGATTATCTTCTTCTTCTATTTGGCGTAACGTCCTACGCGGACATGCCGGCCTATACAGGCTTTCGAGACATAATTCATTACCACGCAGCCAGATAGTCAATCCTTGCTACGGGGGGACGGTCCATTCTAGGCTTGAACCCATGACGGGCATGTTATTGAGTCGTTCGAGTTGACGACTGTACCACGGGACCGCCCCTACTGATCATCTAACAGGAAAATATGAGCATCGTTACTAAGCATCCTTCAATTAAAAAAACTGTTGCCTGGAGGAAAAGGATCGTATGATTGTGTAATTTAAAAGTGTGTGGTATATGGTGACGAGTGTTTCTAGTATTTTTTTCTGGATCTTGCTCATCAAAGCGAAAATTACCGCTGCCAATTGCTGGCACTTATAAGAATTTCATATGACTACATATGTGGCATACGACTTAACAACATGCTCGACATGGTTTCAAGCCCAGAATGGACTGTGATACGTATAACTGAATATCCTGCTATGGGTGATCAATACGTCACTGAATGTTAGGCCTGCTGGTAGTACACGCAGGCATTCGTAGTTCTGGAACCAATAATTTAACATTGCATATAAATCATAGTGTTGCATGGCATGGTAGAGCCTCTCGCATAATGAGATGAGATGAGTCTCTGGAACAAATGTATTAAACTTTACAAAATCATCACGGGACCGGATTGTAGACTCTCGAGGGCCGCATGTACATGGAGACCCGTGTCTTAAGGGCTTGATGATGATCTAATAGGTATTTTTTCAAATATGATTTATACCTTAATGTTGTGTAACAGATATTCTGTTAAATGTGTTCTTGGCTATCGCTGTGGATAACTTAGCAGATGCTGATTCACTAACAACAGTTGAAAAGGAAGAGGGTGATAACCCTGATGGCGAGGAGGAAAAATTGTCTCATGAACCAACACCAACAGAACATGGAGATGACGGGTTTATGGATCATGATAAAGACAATCTGGACTCGGACAATGATCCAATGAATATGTAAGTCAAAACGATTCAAAGCACCCTTTTTGACTGATCTATATTTGTTGCAGTTTTATTTTTTAAATATGTGTGCAGTTAATCAAGGATTTTTTACATTACTATATAAATGATTGTATTCTGCATAGATCTGATGATTATGATGGTCAAGATTCAGATACCAAAATACCTGTTGCAGAAGACGATGAAGGATATGAAGAGCAAGATACTCCAGGTCGGTATGATTGAAAAAAAAAATTCCATACATACAATATAAGTATCACCTGTGGTCTTTAATAAAATTTAACTACAACTAAAAAAATATTAATCTCTTGTTTATGTTTTAGGTGAGACATTTGATGAACTTCCTACAGCTTCTGCACGACCGCGTCGCTTATCGGAATTAAGTGTGAAGAAGTCTAAAAAGCCAATCCCAAAATCAAACGCACTACTTATATTCTCTCCTACGAACAGGTAATCTTAAACGGGCACTCAATAGATTTGACGATTTTGGACAGAATGAACATGGGTTCCAGAAGGCAGTCCATGTACATTTCATGCAAGCTTGTCATTTTTGTTGAGTGCCCAACGTTTATAATACTAATAATATTTTTTTGTTCTTGTTTACTTTTGTTAAATGTTTTGCTGTATAGATTCACAAGATGGGGGCCTTAAGGTGGCTAGGCCACGCCGAATGTCTGAATTAAATGTGATCAATACAATTCTACCGATACCAGATGGTTCAGCGTTTTTTATACTATCCAAAACAAACAGGTTGATGATTAATGATAGCCTTGCCTTGGCATAATATATCAAATGCTTAATATTCCAAAGCGATTAACGACAGGCTCGAATAACATGATGCCTAAGGCGACTACAACCTCTCGCGTTAGTTATACTAGATGCAAAGAATAACTAATTTGTATTTCCTCCTTGCTAGCCTTTTCTTCTTTTATTTTGGCGTAACGTCCTACGCGGACATGCCTAGCTATTGAATGTATATATATACCAAGCTACTGATACTGTTAAAAAACTAATATTTGTAATCCCCATCTGTTCAAAAATACTTAAACTATACTCTAAAATATAATTGATAAAAGAGCCAGTTTTAATAAGATTTTTAAGCATTTGCAGCAGCTGTGCATTCATTTATATAGGAACGAATAAAATCCTATATAAATGCATTCACAGCTGCTGTAGATGCTCAAAAATCCAATTAAAAACTGGCTGTTTAAAAACTTTGTGTAACAGACCATTTTTTAATTTTTCCCTGGGTGCCAAGCACGTTTTGTTTACATTTTTGATGGCTATCATATATGTTAGCCATGGTCTGCATGGAAGTGTAATTGAATAATAGCAAACTGAAATATGATGAAAATAATGAATAAAAACTCTTTTGGTTGTTGTCTTGTTGTTTCCTCTTTTAATGCTTTGGCTTGATCATCAAAATCGGGAATATAACAGTTTTATGTTGTATATACTTTTCATTTTAATAAGATCAAATTGAAAACCCATTCATGTAAACAAAGTAGGTTGAAATCTAGTGGATATTTGAAGAAATATTTGCTATCTATTAGATGTTTTAAAAATTCACAATATAACTAGAATATATGTGGTTACAGTTTATTCATGAAAGGATTTTTTCAATTTATAGTTTTGATTTTTGACTATTTCAGAGTATCATTAAATTATTGCATAAAACAGGGAAAAAATAATTTCATGATAATACGCCTTATCTATTAGACGATATTAAGATTTCAAATCAGTGATCCCTGGCATATTTCCCTCGCATCCAAAGTGTTGAGGGATTTAAACTTATTTATCGAAGGAGTAAATAATAATGTTTATTCAAACTCATGAAATTAATGTATCGTAAATCGTAATTCTACCTGAATAATGCGATGTGTTTCTTACTAGAGATTTTTTAAATTAGTTACAAAATGTTTAGTCTTTGTGTGAAAAATTTACCTAACTAATTATTTTTTAGAAAAATGAAATTTTTTTGAAATTCCGCGATTCCAATCCTTCCGTGTAGCGCTCAAGTTATCTTGCACTTACCGAACTCGGTGCACCTCTTGCAACTAGGGGACGGACGGAATTCGTTGTACCCTTGGGGTCTCTATTTTGACTGCCACCTATGTAACCCAAAGTACGCAAGGAAGCGAATCGATTCCAATAGTCTCGTGTCCGATTTCGGGTCGAGTCGTGAAAGGAATCTTTCATCCCACTACCACTAAATACAGGTCCTGCTGTCCTTCTCCTAAAGTTTCTAATTTTAACTCTTTGCGTGATGCTTTTTTAGAAGAATTCTAGTAGTTTAAAATCGTTGGATCGCTTGTGCCTAATGTATAGTTTTGTTTAAATATCATTTCTTAACAGATTTCGCATATTCTGCCACTGGCTGTGCAATCACAGCACGTTTGGCAACATTATACTGGTATGCATCATGTTTTCGTCAGCTATGTTAGCAGCAGAAGATCCTCTTAATGCAAACAGCGAACGAAATCAAATTTTGAACTACTTTGACTACTTCTTTACGTCGGTGTTCACTATCGAATTGCTGTTAAAGCTGGTATCATACGGATTTTTGTTTCACGATGGAGCATTTTGTCGATCAGCATTCAATTTGTTGGATCTCCTAGTCGTCTGTGTATCATTAATATCAATGTTTTTCAGGTAAGGATATCTAAATGTGAATAGTGATCTTAGTATGCTTAAATTATTTTGTTGATTTTAGTTCTGGTGCCATTTCTGTGATAAAAATACTACGTGTACTTCGTGTCCTTCGGCCATTACGTGCAATTAACAGAGCAAAGGGGTTGAAGGTAAGTTAAGACAGTGCTTTTTATTTTGAGCAGGTAAATATATATTTTTGATGTTTCCTTGATATCATGGCTAGTTACGATCAGCATCAGCATCAGCATGAGTCAACAGAATAATAATATTGGTTCTAAGCTCTTGTGAGCAAACATTGATTTTGCAAAAGGGTTTTGACTGGCAAAATATATTATCCGAGCGTGAAAATCATATTTTAGTAATGAATATAGAAGCTTAATTTACTTTAAACATTTTTTTATAAATTAACAATGTTTAGTACACTAGGAACGGTGTGTTCCTTGGTTATTCGTGCAGATGAGTTTTTAACGTCAAAATCTCTCTATATAATTCTCAGCATGTTGTGCAATGCGTTATAGTAGCAGTAAAGACCATCGGCAATATTGTGCTGGTCACTTGTTTGCTACAATTTATGTTCGCTGTAATCGGAGTACAATTGTATAAGGTAGGACGCAAAAATGCGGCCCAAAGTGGTTATAATACGTTTACATTGAGATTTGTGTTTGAATTGGAGTTTCGTTTCCTTTTACTGAGTTGTTCTTTAGTTCGGTTTATTTATTGTGTTTTTTTCCTGATATTGTGTTTCCACTTTGTTACATTATACTACGCTTTCTGATGTCCTCTTTTTGAGGGAGATTTTTAAATTAATTCTCATTTGGTGTTGTTGTTGTTTTTTACAATAATGGTTTTAATCAATGCTTTTATTTTCAGCTAAAATTGGCTTTTACATTTTTATACATTTATCGATTTTCTAAAACAAACGCTTTGCCGTGCAGTACTTTTGTTTCATTTTCGGCTTTCTATTGAAAGTCGGTATGTCTTTATGAATCTCCAGGAAAATACAGCTAAAGCTCCATATGCAATGAGAGTCTACATTGTCTCAAATAATAAACTTTTTTAATTATCTTTTGTAACAATATTAACAATTGTTGGGCCCACTTCTTTTTAGGTGCTTTTAAAAATCAACAGATTTTGACAGTAAAAATTGTCCTGCAGAAGTGTAATCCATGATTTAAATGCCACTCTCAAGAATGAAACAAAAAACACTAAACCGCTCAACCGATCAAAATGAAAAGTTTTGCTTCTGAACTGTACAAACCGTTTGTTCTGAACACATACAAAATCAGAATCGTCTAGGATTGACTTACACATGCTGTATTTACAGTTAAATTTATTTTTCAAGCAAGACTTTTCATTTAATTCAACATTTTTTCTTCCAAAAGGAAGCAAAAACAAAACTTGCTTTTTTCTTTATGTTATACCTTACAATCAGAAATGGTTGCATATAGTGATATGGCCAACTAGGCCCTTATTACGAGAACGTTAAAATAATCCATCGTTAATTGAATGAAATTGAACAAATTTATATAGCAACACCAATTTAAAATACAAATATTTTAACTATCATTCTCCCGTACATTTGAATTCTTCTCAGTACGTAGTCAAATGTGTGATAGTTGCCATAAAAACGATCGGTAACATTATGCTAGTGACGTACCTCTTGCAGTTTATGTTTGCTGTGATTGGAGTACAATTGTTTAAGGTAATTGATAGCTCGTGTATTGGCTGTTATTGTATGACATTAGCCGTCTTGTTTTTCAATTGATATTATCTATTGTGCAACCTAAATTTTTTTTTGTTTTAATTAGCTATTATCTATGATGTTTTGTTGCTAATATTTATAGAATTATGTAAAATGACTATTTAATTGTTCCTAGTAGAGCTTGATATTTATATATTTATATATACTTTGAGTTTATAAAAAAAATTTAGCCTGTAGTAAAGAAAACATATGTTGCTGTATACATGTACAGCTTTTTTTCATTCAATATGTACATATAACAAAAGCGTTTTTTTGTTTTGATGTATTTTAACAATTGTGATTTATTACACATTTATCCCTTTTTTCTTACACTTTGTACTTAGTTACCACTTACTGCAAACATATTTTGAACATATGATTTTTTTTATCTGAACGAAAATGTTGAGTTTTGACCTGGTATAAGGTGCTACAGTTATTACACAATTTTTGGATCATTCAAAAGTTTTACCTATCGATTTATAACTCTCGGTTAAGTATCCGTAACATCAGCATGTCGAAATGCATGTAGATAGCAAGAATATCAATGAAATATATAAACTATCAATCAACCAGAACGATTGACATATACAAGAACTCCGTAAAAAAAGAATATCTGCACAACTTATCTATTTGTTTTAAAACGTTATTGCTTATATTTATGTTAGTAGCATGTTTATCTAAAAATGCAACGAAACCATCATAAATTACTACGGTTCATTTCGTCTAGTTAACATTGACAAATCTTATTTTGACAGACTGGGAGAATAACATTTGATGAAAAGTCCTAACTGTTTCTTCCCGCATGCCAATCTCCATTGTAATGCTCATCCATCGTCAAAGCCGAAATCATAAATCATCTCAAGTCAATTTAACTACCTTTAATGCAACTAGACGAAATTATCTGGTTATCTTAAGCAGTTTTACCAGGTCTTTTTACAATGACCATCAAATTTTATACCATGAAATTGAATAGAATTCATGGTAGCGTTAAAAAATATTTAAAAAAATCTATAAAATCTAAAAAATAAATCGATACATAAATAAATAAAAATAACTAAGTAAATAAATAAAAAAATAAATAAATAAAAAAAATTATAAAACATATATATATATATATATATATATATATATATATATATATATATATATATATATATATATATATATATATATATATATATATATATATATATATATATATATATATATATATATATATATATATATATATATATATATATATATATATATATATATATATATTTGCGAGTAAAGTCCTAGATCAATCATAACATCGTTGTTACCAACGATGTGGATTATATAGTTTGCAAACAAACGCAAAACACCTATTCTCTGTTCAGTACTAACTCCGGCTAGTACTGGGAATTGCAAACAGTTAAAAGAACGAGCACAACCTGGAGCTAACGCAGTAACTTTCTGTTGAAATAGCTCTCAAGCCGCAGAAACTCTTCTGCAACATGAAAATGTATGCTCCAGGGTTTCCACCAACGGACAAAACAGACACGAGTTGGTAACAATTTGCCCCATTCGGAAAAGGAGATCGCATGTTGGCATTTTTCCGTTGACCAGCAGGAAAAATGTCGAACGTTGAAGGGATGATAAGGCTGGAAACAATTGACGTTTCTCCAGATCCTTCTCCAGCTGTGTTGTCGTGTCTCACGCACTATCTTAGCGTCTGGTAATCTGCTCGTAAGCATACGCCGCAACAGTCGAGACGATGGCCTTTGACCGTACTCTGGTGGCACGTACGCAAGTTGTTTGATCATGTTTCTCAGGCAGGGATATGTAGTCGGAATGCTTGAGAGATCCGGTGGATTACCGGCCCTGATGATGTGTGGCTCACCGATTGCTAGACACTCTTGTTCTGCAACATACCTGTTCGTCAAGAGAACATGAACTGTAACTGCTGGTATGTGCAGATTCAGACCACCTCGCTTCCGTGGTAGTGCCAGCTGATGAAGTGGGATCCGGATTCCTCCAGTGCCATGCCACAGAAAGGAACCAATAACACTAGTGACCTTCGCAATGTCCAATACTCTGGCGCCACAAACTGACGCCACGTACCACAACTTCGGTAGCAGGAAGGTGTTGAGAAGGTATACCTTCTGCACAAAATTTAAATCTCTCATGCGATGCAGCCACACAAGAGATCTAAAGTGCTGGATTACGACGTCTCAATTCTGTCCCATGTCACCTCGGATGTTATTCGAAAATAGAATTCCGAGCAGTTGAAGCCGTTGAACAGTGTGTAGCCATGGTACAGATACTATTGTGGAAGCACTAACGATTCCTACGTCGAGTGCGTTGGTTTTGTCCACGTTGAGACGAGCACCAGAGACACTTCCAAATACCTCAAATAGTTCTCGCACACGCTCGATTTTGTCAGGAGAGGTTGTCACCACAGAGATGTCGTCAGCATATGCGTTGACCAGGTCATCCTGGCCGCAGCAAATGCCTTCTAGTCTTGTGATGAGCGGTTGAAGGTAGAGGATGAAAAGGTGCATGGAAAGAGGGTCACCTTGTCGGACAGAACGTTGGATCGGGAAGGAAGGAGAGAGGTAACCATTAATGAGGATGCGGGATGCGGATCGCTCACCAATAGTTCTCAAAAGACCTACCAACTTCGGATGGAATCCCAATCGAGTCTGTGTTTGACCATCCGCGACAGAAGCTTATAATCTGCGTTAAGGAGTGATATAGGTCGAAATGCAAACATAGTACAGCCTCCTCCTCTCTTCCTAACCAACACTATGACCCCGTCAACGAAACTTTCAGGAATCTTTCCTAAGAGGGCCTCATTAAGAACTAGAAGAAGCTCTCTATTTATGATGCTGAATGCACGGTGATAAAACTCTTTGGGAATTCCATCCGGGCCAGTGGACTTTCTCGAAGGTGACTTTTTAATTGCATCGAAAAGCTCACCATAAGTAAACTCGTCCATGCAATTTTTGTTGACTTCGCAGTCCTCGGGAATAACGCGTGTGCTTGTGAATGTTGTTTCTGTGGTCGTTGTGGATGTGTCGGATGTTGTGTATAGATTTCTGAAAAAGCCCTCAACATGAACATTTATATCCTTTAGCTCAGTTAAGGACGATACGTCATCAACCGTCAGCTTGTCGATCACCGTTCGCCTCCTCCTTTGCTCCCCTAACTGAAAGACCGACATGCTCTCTCCGCATACGCGTGTTTCATTAATGCGGGTGAAGTCCTCGGAAAAACGTCTCTGAAGGAGAAGCATTTGTCCTTTTATACGATTTATATTCACTAACTCGTTAGGGTCCGTGACATACCGATCATAGGCGGACTTCAACCCCCTGTAGAGCAGTTCATGGTGCAAGCGAAAATTTTGGTACCGTTCATTCGTTTTCCAACGGAAAAACTTTATTTTAGGCTTCGCGAGCTCAACCCACCACTGCATCCACGAGCCGTAATTTCTACGCTGTCTGGTCCAATAGTTCCACTTGCATCCGAATTCCTCCTGGTTTGCGTCAGTTAATACATGTGGTCTCAGTTGCCAATAGCCATTGCTGTGCGAACGGCTCGGCGGGATTGGAAGGCAAACACGAACGGTAAGCGCCTTGTGATCGGAAAAGGACAAGACATGCATACTGGTCGCTCTTAACTGTGTTTTAAGTGAAGAGGAGACATAACAACGATCGATACGTGAACCCGAACCACTTGTGACATAAGAAAACTCCACTGAGTTACCTCTGAGAAGCTCCCATCTGTCACACATGCCCATGTTGCTTACAGCGTTTTGCAAAGAAAGGCTAAAATTTTTCGCGCCATCACATCTTTCGACTGCAACACGCAGTTAAAGTCACCCGCGAGAATAACATGGTTACATGCATTCCGCAAATAGAAAGGTAACGTTCGCCCGAAAAAATCCTCCCTCTCCGCTCTCCGCTGACTGCCCGAAGGAGCGTAAACATTGCACAGGGTGGCATTGTTCTCGAGTCGAACGCAAATCAGACGAGAGTCTAAGCTGCGCTCGACATGGGAAAATTTTAAATGTTGACGTAAAGAGATCGCCGTACCCCTCCCCGTCACATCAACATTGCAAATTACGTTATACCCAGGAAGCGATAGATCTGAAATACATACTTCTTGCAGAAATATGATGTCCAGGTCCATCGCCCTAATAAATGTTTTGAGGGCTTCCAGCTTTGTCGCGTTAGAAATCGTATTAATATTAATAGTAGCTAGATTATAGCTACTACCAAGAATGCTACTTACCGGGTTAGGATCCATCGCAACAAAACGTAATTAATCTGTAGTGAAGTTGTGTGTTTTTTTGGCGGTCGACCAGGCTTACGCTTGGACGCGCTCATAACACTAAATGTTGACGAACATGAGGCGTCACTCTCATTATCCGTTTCCGGATTTTGCTTGCGTTTAACCGCAAGCGGTTCGTCGTGGGAAGGGATGGAAAAGGATGTGGAAGGGATTGCGAGCTGCTCTTTGAACAATAAGGCACCTGAAAGCGCCCGGCATTCCACACTAACGGGCTCAGATGCAGCCGCATCGTTAGCATCAGTGGCAGCATCCGTAGCAGCGGCAGCATCGGCAACGGCAGCGGTAGCCGCGGCATCGATCGTAGCGGCAGCGGCAGCATCATTGGCAGCAGGAGCAGTAAAAGTAGGAGCAGCTTCAGCATCAGTGACAACTACTGCAGGAGCAGCAGCGGCAATGTAATTTTCTACATGCGTTGCGACGGCACCAACGGCAGCACGCATCTTCTCCACGGGTTGCTCACCACTGGCTTTCACGCTCCGCTTCGGACCCGAAGGCGGAGCGAGAGTTAGCGGCTCGATCGGGATCACAAGCCGATTAGCCACTTTCGATGCAGTGCTCGCTGGTGGCTTAGTGGTGGTTGTAAGGGAAGTGATTTTGGCCTTCCCTTTGCGCCGTCCCGTGGTGTTAGTACCTGCGGTACTAGTTGATGCTGTGTTCGCATCAGATGTTTGTGCTGGTGCTTGCTTAACGGTACTTGCGTACGATTTTGCCGCACCGCTGTTGAGGAGCTGACCTACACGGTTTTCACCCGTTTCTAGCACTTCAAAAAGGAAGTTCACGGTTTCTTCTAGGGTGAGTCGCTTAGGAGCCTCCGAATAGTCGATACGGAATTAATTTAATTAATAGTCGATTATGGAATAATTTATTAATAAATTTATCAATAAATAAATAAATCAACAAATAAATTAATTAATCAATTAATAAATAAATAAGAAACTTATTAAGTAAAAATCATACGGACAAAGATCGGGTTATTTATAACATGGTGTTAACAACCGTAAATTCACTAAAAAGAAAGACTTTAGGTGTTTTAAAAGAAGGGGATTGGGGCGAGTATCGCTGTCTGGTGAGAGGATGGTATCAATGCTGTGATCCAATTTGCAGATGATGCGTTCCGCAGTATATCCATGACATCCCGTTAAGATGTGACGAACGGAGATGTCGACGCATAGTCGACAGAAACTGCATAGTGGTGGGTTGGATTTTTGCAATAAAAAGGTGTGGATGAGCCTAGTGTGTCCTATCCGAAGCCGTGATAGGATTCTCTGGTCAAGACCACCACCAAGGTGTGATGGATGGTCTTTCCATGGTGGTGTTGTGGTCTTGATTATTGTCAGGAAAGAGCGACCGCTGCTAACTCAATAACCATTCCAGCTATTGGCGATGATGGTTTTGCTAAGGCGAATGAAATCACGGCGTGGAAGAGTGTTATGGCAGCAGGTCAGGTCGTTCATGCTATTTTGTTTCAGCAGTCGTTCTGCTATTTTGTTTTCCTGGATACCTGTGTGACCAGGAATCCAGCAGAATGTGACTTGGGGTGAATTCGGTATATTACAATCTTTTTGGATTTTCGGGTCGCGGGTGGTTCCAGTTTCAAGTGCTTGAAGGACACTTGCACTGTCGGTAAAAATTATGTTGGGTTTGTGTCTACGCAGGCCTTCGTCAGCTGCAATAACCAGGGCTATTGCTTCTGCGGTGAAGATTGAGGTATGGTCTAGTCGGGTAGGCGCTATTGTCGATGTTGGAGTAGATTCCACAGCCAGAGGAACCGTTTTGCACTGATCCGTCTGTGAATATGAGATGGTGGTTATGGTATTTTTGCTGAACGAGGTAGGCAAAATGTCGTTTAACAATGACACTATTGCAATCAGCCCAAAGCTGATTTTTGATAGTCCAGGGCATCGGCCTTGATGTTTTTCTCCATCATTCGTCCTACAGCTGCTACTTTCTTGTCGGTTATGATGTGGTCCAAGGGTTGAAGTCCGCTTTCACACAAAGTGATGCTATGGGGCTCGTGACGAAAGTCCCAGTAGCACAGCGAATGGCGGTATGGTAGAGTGGTGAAATTTGTTTTTGGAAATTTTCCCGTTGCCGGGCGACTATTTCGATGCCTTAAAGAAGTTTTGACAAAAACTCGAATTCTTAAGGTATTTTAAATAATGTTTATTTTTTATTCATAATTTTTTTGCGGTGTTGTTCGTCGAAAAGATCACTTTATCAATTTTTGCGAATTTTTGCAAAATAAAATGACAAAAGAGGTTTAGTATGCTACAAACCGCACTGTTATACTTGTTCTCGGGGGGCTTTAATTATATTTGCTAAAGCGAAAAAACTGCCTAGGCTCGCAAGCTATTAAATGCGAGGGCGTTGGGGCTGTGAACTTGTATGCCGTGCGAGCCCTCGCACGCCTTCGCAAATCGCTGTGAATTGCATGGCGGGTTGTCGAAAAGATCACTAGTTCTAATTTTGTGGATATTTGCAAAATAAAATGTCAAAATTCAGGTGTTTAGTATGCTACAAATCGCACTTTTATTCCTGCTCTCGGGGTGCTATAATTATAACTGCTAAAACTAGGGGTGAAAAAACTACCAAGGCTCGCAAGTTCTTTAATGCGAGGGCTCTGGGGCGGTGAACTTGTATGGCGTGCGAGCCCTCGCGCGCCCTCGCAAATCACTGTCAATTGCATGGCGGGATCATTCGCAACCCTCGCAATGTTTGACGGGACGGCTCATGCTCCTAATATTCCAGGACATGGCAAACAAAGGTGTATTGTTATGTAATGGAGGATGGGAGTTTGGAGAATGAATGGAGTTGGAGTTGATAAAAAAGAAGGTGTGGTGTATTTGGCCCAAGGTGGATTTAAAAATATCAGGTGGTGGACTCTAGTGCATTTTGACAATTCGTCACTTGACGTAAGGTCCCCAGGATTCAAACTTTGTTTACATTTATTAAATTTGTTCATATAATTTATCAACCCCATTTTTTTGATTAAATATTCTTTAAAAATATATTTTGGACTTTGCGAGTTCTTATTAAACATTAGAACATGGAATAAAGGGTGTTATTTTGTT
>SIXB01003650.1:0-20853 GCA_007018985.1 Anopheles bwambae
GGGGGAGGGAAAGGAAATGGGTTCACACTTAACCTCACACTTCCGAGGTCCCTTCCTTTTGGTATCGCGCGTTTTAGGGCGCACGCCAGCTCTTTGCGCATGGAAATGAGGCAGTTTAATTTGAACGAGCGAGAGAGAGAGAGAGAGAGAGGGCTGTTCGTGTTCGTCAATTGGCAGCAGTCCATCAGTTGTTTTTTTTTATTCCGTGTCCCTGGCAAAGTGATACAATTAGGTGGTAATGAAGTGTGTGGGTGGGTGAGAAAAGGAAAGGGAAGACAGAGGAAGGGGTGGGATGGTTACTTAAGATTAATCAAGAGCGAAATCCCCACCCGAGCGGCGGATAAAGAACAGAGCACGGTGCAGTAGCTTGGTCGGGGCGGCCTCCAAACAGGATGTAAATAATTGTACTTGTGAGATGTGTGTTTGAGTGAGTGTTTGTTTGTTGTAGGTGACGCGGGCCGGATAAGGAAATTAATTTACACTTGGAGCTTGGTGTGGTGCATCTGCGATCGGCGACTGTCCGTAAATGATAAGACAAAATAAATTAAGGAATCATTTTGTAAGGTACAGCTTTGTGGGATGCTCAGTATAGTGTGAAAAGGTCTTAAATCTTGAGTTCAACCGTCTGTTATACAGAGAGAGAGAGAGAATCATACCAAAATATTTATGTATGCGAAAAATGATAAATCACTGTTAGCTTGTTCGTTGGGAAAATTGGGTCAACCCGAACACACGCTGAAGCGTCCTCTGAAAGTGAAGCTCCAAATATGCTCTCCAAATCAAGATATCAATTTTCATGTTAGCGTTAGGTTGTTAGTATCACGCTCTCTTATCCTTTTACCGCCGCTAGCGATGCACATCAACAGGTCGTAAATTTAAATTTCTCCTGCTTACGGTTCCGTAAAAGGTATCCTTTTTATTTCGCTCCTTCCACCCAATGACATCTTGAGGAAAGGAAATCAAAAAACAAGCTCCAAATAACGAATACGAATGACTGGATGGATGGATAGATTGGTTGATGGGATATCATTTGTTGATGGCATTGCAAATGAGGGTGGAAAAGGAAAAGATACTCAAAACACACACACACAAGATACAGAGCCGCAGAGGAGGAAAAATGGCAACTCTTACCTCCTTCCTTATTTTCCCCCAGTTTTTTTGTTGTTATCTTCACAAGGATATAGGGCAGAGATTGAATTTATTATCCCATCGTATGAGCAGGAGACGAACCCCTTCCAATAGCATTGTTGCGCTGGTTGGTAGCACAAAATAATAGAAATAATGCAAATTCATGCGTGAAGTGTGTTTGCGAAAATTGTGATTGATAACATTAAGAAATGGTGTGTCATTATCGCTTGCCCCTTTCATTATTGTGTGTGTGTGTGTTGGTGTGTGTGTGAGTTTTTAATGTTAATATATAATCAATCAATTAACCTAATTTTTGAAAACAAACATTAAACTTTTCTTCACTCTCTCTTCTCTTCTTCACACTTATACAGAGCTATACTCGTCCCACACCTCGTCCAGCTTTTCGCCCTCGATTTCGGACGGCATGACAACGCCCAACTCGATCCCCGAGCCAAACGATGGGCCAACAACCGCGCTCGATTTGGGCGCCGCCGGTGAAAAGCAGTACCGGAACCATCACCCGCATCATCAGCTGCACCCGCGGCATGTGCATCATCTGCATCATCGCCGGGCCGGTGGCATCGGTGGGCATTCTTCGACCGGCGGCAAGGAAGGTGGTGGCAAGCCGTCCTCAAAACACCATCAGCAGCATAACAACAACAACAACAACAACAACAACAGTAGTAACCACCACAATCACAACAATAACAACAACGGCAAGGGGCTGGGTGGTGGTGGTGCCGGCAGCAGCACCTACCATTGCCAGTTCTGCGAGAAAACGTTCCCGCGGCTCGGCTATCTAAAGAAGCATGAACAGGTAAGGTTTGCTTTACAAAACTGATGAGTACGAAAAGGGTTGTACTGTGAATTTTTGCTGATTGAAAGTCTTTCCAAGATTACTCGTTTCTCGGGGATATTCATCTCTGAAGCCTCTAACAGAAGTTTGTTATTCCGAGTTCAAAGAATGCATCAAGGGGTTGTTTGCTTGAAAAGCTAAACAGAATCGTTGCTTATAAGTACGAAAGACTGTGTACAGTGAAGATTCGCTTAACTGTAGCCTCTCGTCATCTTGGATCCTGTTTCTCTGGAATATTCATTTCTGATATCTCTCTGAGGCAGATTTCTCGCACAAATATGCTATTCTGAGTTCAAAGAAAGTCATATTGTATCAAATGGTAAACATGCTTGTTGAGTGGTGTCTCGCTCTCGCGACTTCATTCCCGAAGTCACTCGAATTTCTCACATTTCTCATGTTATTCTGAGGCCAAAGGATGTCCTCTTCAAAGATATTGTCTCAGTCGAATTATTGGATACTTCATAGTAAACCCTTCTTTTAGGTTCTCCAAGATATCTCTGAGCTGTAGAATCATGTGAGGATCACCTTAGCAAGACTTCTTGAACTTTATGCCTATACAGAAGAATCAGTTGCACTAGAAGGACTTACTTCGACGTATTTAATTACCATAAAAAAATCAACCTCAAGGTTTCAAAGCAAAGACCTGCCGGACACTTATTACAAAGTCCACCAGAATGCCCTTCCCCGTTGTTTTCGACCACCGTACAGAAAAGACACCTTATTGGGAAGTGTTTAAAAACCTGTTGCACGGTAATCGATCGATTAGTCGCTCCGATGCTCGGATCGGTAAAAGAGCATAATTGCGATTCGCGTGATTGCTGGCGGCATTACCCCGGTGCTAATGAAACACGGACAAGAAAAAAAACCCAGCCCGCTCAAAGTCAAGGTAACGTCCAAGCAGCCCTGTGTCCTGTCAATCCCTCAACACGTCTCCCGTGATGGTCTGGCGATTGGACATTGATTTGTGGTGGCGCTACCACCACTTAACCGTGACAAACGGATCAAAAGCTGTCGTCGTCGTTCATGTTCCATCACACCCGATGCCCGAAGCGATCCGGAGTTGATCATTTGGGTGACACAAAACAAACAACCGACGGAAAGCTGTGTACAGTGCGAATGGCATAGACGGGGGATGCAGGAGGGACGACAGGAACGCCGCGACATGTTGTGGAGCGATTTAAGGAATTTGCAACCCTGTTGTCGGCTGTTGTGGTGGATATGTTGTCGAGCGGTGGAATTCAGACTTTCTTTGCTCACTCCTGCTGAATGTGTGTGTGTGTCTCGGGTCACCTTAAGCCCCTTAAGGGGGTTGGCACCTTTGGGACCCGCGCAGAGCACACGTTTTAACGACCGATGGACAATTAATTAACCTACCTTGCCAAGAGGGAAGGCAGGAAATTGCGATGCTCTTTTGAAATCGTCCGCCACCGATACAAATTCCACCCGTATCGCTACTAAACGGGCCGCTCGGTCCCGGTCCCGGGGTCCGGTTCGAAAACGATCGATACAATTGTCACCCCGAGTCACCCTCCAACAGTGGTTGGAAAGTCGGCACTCAACAACAGGTGGTCAATCAATCATGGTCCAACCCGTCCAACCATTATCGCCTTAGAGCGAAAGGAAAACGGAAGAGGATCTCTCCTGGGAAAACGGGACCTGCCAGATGCGCGCTGCCCGTTGCATGTGTATAGGCGCGACGGGTAATTAAAAGAAGTAAAGCGCAACTCTTCTCCTCCTCCTTCTCATCCTAGCAAACAATTACACAAAATCTGAAGTCGCTGACTGGGAAGAGGTCAACCTTCAGGTGCTGCTCATGGTCGCACCTTTGACGAGTACTAATGAGTGTAACATCGAACCTTCTGTCCTGGAAGGTAGATATACTTGGGAATCATCATTAGAGCGATAGCTCTTCGGAAGGAATGTGTCCCCCGTGGGGTATCAGATTACCTGACATTGATGGCCGGCTTGGCCGTCGGATGGAGCACTTGTTGCACAAACGTCTTATCAATGAGTGAAGGATGAGCAATTTTAGCATTCCTTAGCATAATTTACGACACTTGTTGTACGACAGCATTCTCCTGGTGTGCGATCGCAATGTTCTCTGGAGGCTGAGTGGGCTAAACTGAGTGCATTAGAGTATGATTGAGTTCATTAAGAAGGTATTGAATGTTGCGTTCGATCTATATTTTGTCCATTCACTGGATATGTTTAACCGTTTATCAACTCTACTGGACTTTTTTTTATCTATTTTGGTTTCCATTGTTAATTTTGTTTCCTTTTTTATCGACGTTTACTGTTATTAATCAGCTTAAATGTGATTTTTTTTAGTCTTCTTCTATAGGCTTTGTCTTTCTTGCATGTTTTCTTTTCTTATATTTTTTTGAATTCTTTCTTGTGACTTTTCATTGAAGTTCAGATTAAACCAAACTGAATGCTTTTAGTATGAAATATTGCTTATTAGATTTACTTGCTGTAGAATCATATTGGACTTTTAAGAATTTACTTTCCAATATACTTCTGGCGTAGTTCTACTCGGTTCTGTTAGATGGCGTTACTGTCTATTATCACTGACACAAAATGATAAATTGCTTTCAATATCTTAAAGATTAAAAGATGTCCTGTTTGCAACTACTTAAACACGATTCAACGATCTCAAAGAACTACTCAAACTACCGGATCTACACATCAAAGAACGTACCCAAAACTACTCCAGCTCAAGAAGTACAAGACGTCTTAACTGAACCGTTCAAAACACGGCATGTTTACACAATAGAGCCAGTAGTGTATAATTTATGTGACAGCCCCCCCAAGAAACCCTTCCCCGGGAAGCGGGGGAGCGGCTACATATCCTGTCCAATTTGTATCTTCATGCTCATGCTCCCAATAATGCCCTTCGGTCACTTCTTACGAAACAAGACGCTGGAATTGGGGTGGCGTCATGGAAGGAAAGTTTGCTTGTAAAGTGGTCGTCTTGAGCGGCAGCGCCTTCGAAGCGGGGTCGATTGTTGTCTTGGGGTTTTGTGCGTTGTGTGTTTGTCCCCGGAAGCTGCCTTAGAAAGGGCAGTTAACGGCAAGCGCAACCAGTCACACAAAACACGGGCAGCGACAGTTCGGTAAACGGCAACTGTGTTCCTCTTTTGTTTTGTTTGGGGGAGATGTCTTTCGCCAAGACACTTGTACTTCCCCGGTAATGACCCGTTTGTTCAACTGGTTTCGACTTGAATGTTTCTAATGTCAAAAGATTCTAACCTTTATTTGTCCTCCCGTTCAACTCTTTCCGCTACGCTCCGAACAGCTTGCAAATGAAAATCAAAGCAAAAGTCGTACACAAACCACCGGTGTTGGTTCCGTTTCGAAAGGATCAAGGTCTCTTGCCCCCCGGTCCCAAGGCGTGT
The DNA here is from genome assembly GCA_007018985.1 of Anopheles bwambae. Classification (NCBI taxonomy): domain Eukaryota; kingdom Metazoa; phylum Arthropoda; class Insecta; order Diptera; family Culicidae; genus Anopheles; species Anopheles bwambae. The sequence continues at coordinate 5,380 of SIXB01003650.1, forward strand.
GTGTGTGTGTGTGTGTGGGATACGACTTGCGTCCAAAGTTGTCCAAAGTTGTCCGTTCCTGGACACCAACTTGTCCTTCGCTGGCTTGGCCGGTCGTGTCTTAATGATTTCTTTATTAGGCATTGTGTGCACCAGTGTGACAAGCGCGAGAGACTGTAGCTCGATGATGTTGTGTAGCATTTCCCGGAAAATCGTACTATTCCACTCCGGAAACCGGCTGCCCATCCGAAGGGAGTCAGTCTTGTCCCCCCCTTTACCACACAAACATGATTATCTGTGTTTGTTCGTGCTCATACTTCCACCCTGCAGCTGGAGAGAAAAAAAGAATTCACATTGGCTCACGTTTGCTTTGCGCTTTGCTGGGTGTGTGGGATAAGCGTCGTCGTCGTGCGTAAGTGTAAGGCATCAAAAGCATTGCAAATTATGAGAGCATTGCTGATCGCTGAGCGGCATAACTCTCCTGACCCTCTCCCATTCCTATAAGAAACGGTTCATTCCAATTTGAGATTCATAGCCTGTGGTTGCTGCGATTGAAAAAAGGCATTAAATTCCAGGTGTTTTTTCCTCATTACCAGTTGCGAAGGTAGTGAGACTTAGAGCGCAGTAGTTGGTGTAAGAAATGCGTGCCTTATTAGCACGTCCGAGAAGGATGAGACAGCAGTGGAATATTGTTATTTAATTATTCATTCCTCCCCCGAATGCTCACTGTGCTGCGCGGCACCAATCAGTGCTTCTCCATCGTGAGAGAATTCATTGGACGACATCCCCGAAAAAGGGTAATAATTGTCCAATTTTTCACGCGCTCATAAAAAACAGTCCGATTTGCCGATGGAACGATAACGAGTCCGTCAAGTGGCAAGTCCGAAACGAATTAATAAACCTCAGAACACAGCGCGTTACCGCAGTAAAACGCCTTTTCAAACGCCTGCTCCGGTCCCAGGACGGACAGGTTTGTCGTCTCACTTCGCACCAAGTTACCGTATCCGGACCTAAACGGCACCCACTTGTTGTTCGGCTGGTGCTGTCCCTTCTTTTTATTTTAATGTCCCAATTTGGCATCGGTAATTAGCAATCCGTCAGTACGATCTCGCCAGGGAGCCATTTGCCAATCGTGTGTCCACCCCCCTCTCTCTTTCTCTCTCTCTCTCTCTTCCATCACTAATGGCGCATATCGTGGTGCACCACCGGTGTATTGCTTTAAGATTAGTTGTCCAAGATTGTGCTCGTTTTGGTGCGCATTTCGTTACCGTTCGACCGATCGGGCGTGGTGGCACGGACCGTGGCTGCCCGTTAACCGTGATTGGTGTGCCGCCCGCCTCATGTACGGGGAGAAGGGGATTGACAGGCTAAAAGTGAATGCTAATGAGCGCACCACACAGCAGAGTGATTCATGTGTTCGGCTGCGCTTGTTGGTTTGCTTGGTCGTGGTGGCCATTTTTGTTTCTTTTTGTTTTGCAGTTCTGTCTCACTTAACCAGGTGCTTAGCAACGTTGTGTGTATGGGCGCTTTATAGTGAAAATTGTAGGCATTTTCCAGCATAACTAAATAACCATCCATGGGGCCCTTCATGATTCTAGTTAGTTTTTTGTATGGAGTTTGACAGTTGGAGGCTGAAATCATGTGAACACTCCATACAAAACCACACAAAAAACTAGCCTGCGATTTTCAGTCTAGATTATTCTAGCCTCAAAGCTAGAATTAGATTCGAGTACCTGCTCGAAAACACGGTGTTGTTTACATTTATCCCAAGGTGCATTAAAGAGATCACGTGGTGGAATCTAGAATCAAAGTGTATGTAGTCCAGGTGGTCTCATAGCATGTTTTTTAAAACCAAAATTTGAATATCACTTTTTAACAGAATGGGTGAAAACTTTTGCTCAAACGAGCTTTCTGGAGGCTTGAAGAATACTCAAAACACTCTTAAAATCTTCAGTCGGAAGCAGAAGCGATAAACATCAGCCTTCTAAATGCATACACCTTAGGATAAGCCCACCTGTATATTATACTCAATTAGATAGCTGCTCGAAAACTGCTATACAATGCAAACATCTGACAGGCTGAAATTTCAGGCTACGATCTTAAAACGGAAAGGGACCCCATGTTGGAACTTTGGGGCTAAATCTTGCTTAGAAAGAGCTTTTAATATTAAGCTTGATTATTTTAACACAATAATTGGTATTCAAAAAAGCATTTCTTTATAGTAAAAATTGTACAAAAATTGCAAAAAATCACAAAAAAAGAGAATGTTGGTTATCAGTAGGTGATTCAGATTTCCTAAGCTTTCACCGACAAGTGTGCCGCTTCGAGAGACGTAACTGTAGAATGTTGAAGGGAGCAATCTACTATAGCAGCTTGTTTATTTTTAATAAATTAGTCGGTTTCACACATCGTACATTGAAATTAAAGGGTGTTTGAAAGGACTTGATTTGCTTTGAAAAAAGTAAAAATAAAAAAAATGAAATGCTCCTCGGAATGTTATAATTTAAATTAGACTATACAGTCAGTGGTGATTTTAACGGTAAGCAAAGTAAGCAATTGCGGGGGGGGGGCGTCAATGAGGGGTCCCGCGAATCTTTAGTCCATCATCTATAACGGAATATGTTGATGGAATATGGCACTGTATTAGCAAGGAGGGCCCCGTGGGTGATGGATGATGGGGCCCCGTGCTAGATGAACTTTAAGTACCCCCCCCCCTCCCCGAAAGCAACAAAATTTAAGTTGAAATGTTACATAATCCGAGACGTATGCCGGGTACCCCTCGGTAATCATGTACAGAGGGCCTCAACAATTCTTACTTAGGGCCCCCGACACTGTATACAGTCTAATTTTAATTGCTACAGTGAACCGTCTCTTATTTGACACCTCTCCAATTTGAAAAACCTTTCTTATTTGAACATTTTCCATTGAATGAATGATGAATGCTCAAATTAGCAATCGTGTTCGCAGTTTCCTATAGCAACAGTAAAGGCTGCATACTAAATCATCTGTCTCTTTCTTGTTTGTATGGATCTTTCTTTCATTTTCAACCTCTGTAATTTGAAAACTCCTCTTATTCGCCAGTCCCATCGCCTCTCAAATAAGAGAGAGTTGACTGTATATCAATCTATAAGTCAATTGCTTTGTTTATAGAATTTAAGCTTTTTTTCCAAACCCATCCAATCTAAGTTGAGTAAATAATAATTTAATGGATAGAATTTAAAACACAATAGTTCTTATAACAAGTTTGAAAGTATTAATGGAGTGAACTTTAATGTTTAGAGAATTTATCAAATTTCATTAGTTTTTTCACAACAGTCAAATTTTAATCGATCGCAAAAATTACATTACAATACAAGAAAATATATTTTTAAAACCCATTTGTACAAAATTGATTACAAAATAATGAAAAAGTTGAAAAATGAAACAAAACAAAAACTTTAGAACGTAACGTTGAATGTTTTTTTGTCGTTATTTTTAAAATTTTGAACTTTACTTAATTGTTACACGGTTTGGTTTTTTTTTTAAATCTTAAGTTTCCTGTTCTTTTTATCGCGATTTTGTTAAGTATTGTTTTAAAAAAGTCTTTAATTTCCCAAAGAGGACAACCATTATAATTTATATTTTAATTATTATTTGTGTATGTGACCCAACAGTACTTCCTTAACTCGCTTCACAGTGGTGAAACATACTGATCAAACCGAAAGATTGTTCGCAAGAGACTCGTTCGTTGCTCAACTCGCAAAGAAAGCGAAACTTGAACAATCTCTGTTTCCGCAAAAGATTCCCATATTGTGTGTGTGAAAGCAATGGCGCAACCCAAAAACAAACGCGAAATGAAAGGAAACGGTTCTGCACAAAGCTACGGGTACCACCAGCGAGATTCGCGAAACCGCCACCATCGCCGCCGGTCCAGAGAGATGTCATCTAGCTGATAAGAGGAGTTGTGGCTGCGCGCGCCGGATGCTTCTACTCGACAGAACACCGAACGCACATTGCTACGGTGTGCGGGGCCGGTTCATCAACGGCCGATCATAAGCAGCACACACACACATTTTCACCTCAAACCGCGCCACCCTAAGAGCCCTATTGAAAGGTCCTCTTTCTTCTTCCGTGGATGAGAACCCGAAAAATGCCGCACACTCAAAGGTGGTGTTGTCGACGACGAACGGAACGGGCGAAGGGACACCGAGATTCGTCTGGTTCTGGTCTCGCTGATCCAAAGGCGCGATAAGGGGCGCAAAAGAACGCAACCCGGCCCAGTTGCGCAATGCCCCGGTTGGTCCACCGAGGGAGACAGAGAGAGAGAGAGCCCTTTTTGGGGTCGCCACTGGAACTTTGTTGGTACTTGCCTGCCGCGATCAAAAGACGCGGGCCCATTTATGCATTCTTCCAGCCAATATGTATGACAACCCGACCAGTTGGGAGTTCTTCAGGCAAGAATGGTTACGGTTTCCCTGGTGCCCCACTCCCTTGAGCCTGTCATAATTTGGAAGCAGCCGAGCAACACGGCCAACAAAAATGCACCTGAAACGTGCAAAAATTTTGACAAGTGTGTGAGCGAAGGAGATCCGCTTTTCCGAGGACCAGGGGAGTGTGAATTCCACTGCTAGCGTTCTGGTGTTGTTCGCTTCATTCCTTCCCTAATTCCCGCCTGATCGGTCCTTCATTCAGAGTGTTCCATTCTCTCACCTTTTTTGCTGCCGGGCGCGAAGCGGGTAAAGGTCCACTGCCTGCCACCAAGATGAACTCCCTTTTCTGATCATATCATCATCGAGGTGTCCTCTCTAGCTCCCCGTTCTACAAGCTTTCATGAGGGTTGCTTTTGCCACTGAGCGGTCCGGTACGCGTCATGCGCTCCTCAAGGTGGTGGTGGTGGTGGTGTTTGGTGGTAGCATTCCATACGCGCACCTTTTCATCCCACTGTGTGTCCTCCCCTCTTCCGTCGTCGCAGTAGGCGAGCGGAGCAGAAGGAGCGTGCAAAAGGCGGCACACCAAACTATGCGCGGCATGACTATATTCGCAGCAGCAGCAGCAGTAGGCCGTTTTGTGTCATATGTTTATTCAATTCGGAATTGAAAAGATCGAGCGCGGGCGCGAATCAAACGTACACCAGCAGCACCACCATCGCCATCATCATCATCATCGCCGAGGTGGGCTCAAGGGGTGTTTTGTGGCATTTTTAATAATTCATTAAAATACCAAGACCTTCCCGAAACACGTGTACCCGTGATGGCATTCTCCGGAGCAGAGAAGCTTCTTAGGTGTTCCTCTTTTTAAAGCATTTCTGGTTTGATTCCTTGATTTGATTTTTTGGAAATATCGGTTTCATGTTAAGGCTCATGAACATGTACACAAATTCTTCTGGTTTTAAACTTCAAACATTTTGAAATTTCCCTTCCCTAATTCTTTCTTCGTTCTATTTTCTCGTCCCCAGAGCCACACGGAGCATATGCCATTCAAATGTGAGTACTGTGCCCGACTGTTCAAGCACAAACGATCGCGGGATCGCCATACGAAGCTGCATACCGGCGATCGACGCTACCGCTGTCTGCACTGTGAGGCTGCATTCTCCCGAAGGTAGTGTGTGGCACTGACACCAACTCATCAGACAACTCCAATGCTCTAACACCATTTTTGCTCCGCTTTCTTTGGCAGTGATCATCTGAAGATACACATGAAAACGCACGACAACCAGAAACCGTTCCAGTGTACGATCTGCAACCGAGGGTACAATACGGCCGCAGCGCTAACGAGTCATATGCAAAATCACAAGAAGCAGCTGGCCCTGACCGGGAGTCCAAACCTTACGTACAGTCCACGCTCCACCACAAGCTCCCTTTCCAGTGGCGGAGGAAGTGGTGGGGGCGGTGGTAAGCGAGGGTCAAAGTTCTCGCCCTACTCGAACGACCCGCTGATGCTGATGAGCCGCGGCAACTCCAAACTGTCCTCGTCCCTTTCCAAAGCCGCAAGTAATCGAACTCCAACACCTGGGAGTACGGCCGGCGGTGGTGGCAATACAACTCTGGGAGGTGTGGGAAGTGGTGCGGGAGTTGGTACCGGCACCAACCATCATCAGCAGGATCTGCTCTCCTGTCCGTACTGTACGCGGACGGATTTTGGGACGCTCGAACAGCTCGGCCTCCATGTGCAGTCGATGCACGGGCATGGTGGTGCTGGTGCATTGGGATTGCTTGCTGGCGACTCCTCAATGTCTTACTTCACACCTGCCGGTGGACGACGCGCGGTGACACCCGATGGGAGCAACGTCCCGCTCTCACTCGGTGGTCTCAGTCCGTATCCGCCGATTAGCTGCGAGTTCTGCACGATGAAGTTCCCAACCGTTCCGCTCATGTTTGCCCATCTCAAGACGGCTCATCTGGATCGGTTGGCTGGCAGTGGTGGTCATCAACGAAGCTCACCATCGAATGGTACCGGCAGTCCGCTCGGGTCACGTCCTCCCAGTGGGTTCCACCCGCTAGACCAGCTGCACTTTAACAAGAGTCTGCTTGGGAGTGCTTTTCCCTCCTTCTATGGTGGTGGTGGTGGTTCTTCCAACAGCCTTGCCGGAATGTCCGGAGGCAGTATTAAAGCGGAGCGCCGACTAATGGCCGATCGTGATGAAAATGGAAATGAAGAAGAAGCGGGAGGTAGAAAGCGGCAGCGCAGAGGAGACGATGGAGAAGATGTTAGGAGGAGCATGTCGAAACGGGACAAGCAGGAAAGGGAGGAGGAACAAGCTATTGAAGGTGATGAGGACGACGATGCGGATGATGATAATGATGTTGAGGGAGACGATAATGAGGAGGGAGAAAGTGAGGCTCATGGAGCGAACAATCGAAGTGAGGAGTCCGTTGACTACAAGGAAGAAGCGATCGATACGAAGATCACACCGATCAAGCAGGAGCGAAAGGAAGAGCCTGCTGAGGGTGATGAGCCATCGCCTTCGACTTCTGCACGATCGTCTCCCTGTGGTGATTCGCTGGAATTGGGAAGTGGACGTCCCGGAAGTCATCCATCGGGACGTACAAGTCCTGCAGAGCAACTCACTCCAACAGATCTGAGTCAGCCGAAGATGAAGCGTCTCAAGCTGGAGACGCCCGAAGAAGACCCACTGACCGATGGGGCGGATAGGAAGAGGATGATGATGACAGCGTCAGCAGCACCTGGAAGATCTCATACAACTCGCGAGCAACACAAACATCGTGGTCCAGGAACAACCGCAACTGCAGCAAGTCGTCGAGATAGTGAAGCAAAGGACTCACACCTCCAGCACGGCTCACTGATGCACTCCTCCTCTTCTGGCAGTAACGTTCAACACGCCCAGCAGATGGGTGCACCTACTTCTACCGGATCATCATCCCAGCACCTCCATCAACCTCCCGGCGCATACCTCTGCAATCAATGCAATGCCGCACTGCCCGATTTCGAATCGTTCCGCACGCACCTTAAGGCACATCTCGAGCAGAGTGCGGCCAGTGCGGCAGCAGCCGCTGCCATGCGACTGTCTGGGGAGCATGTCAACACGGGCAGTTCCGGGGGCAGTTCATCATCTCTTTCGCTTACGACCTTCCTCTGTCAGCAGTGTGGTGTTACGTTGAGCTGTCAGGCGGAGTACGAACAGCACACGATTGGCCATTTCCTTGTGATGGCGGTCGAGTATCGATGTCAGGGGTCGACCGGAACTGCAGGCCCTGCTAGCTGCAGCGGTAAGAGCACCTTCGGCAAGGTGGAGGACCTGCACAAACATCTGTACGAAGGGCATATGCAACTCCTCTACAAGTGTACGGTTTGTGGGGAGACGTTCGAATCCAAGGTTCAGGTGCAGGTACACTTTGCCGTGAGTCATTCGGTCGAGGTGAAGCTGTACCGCTGCTCAGCCTGTGCTGAAGTGTTCCGTTCGGAGCGTGATTTTAGGTATGTTAGCCTCTAGTTTGAAGTTCTCATCACAGTAGGCTTTAATGTTTACTTTTCTTTCAATTCCCAAAAATTAGGCAACACATTCGAAATCGGCACCTAACGGCGGGTGCCGTCCAGTGTATGTTCTGCCGGATGGTTTGCTCGTCCGAGCTTGAGATGCACTTCCATCTTGCGTCGCACGCCAGGAAGTACAAGTGAGTCTTCCCAATCACAGTCTTTCGTTGTACTTTGTTTGCTAACTCAGCTTAATTTCCTCAATGTGTCCTGTAGATGTCCAGCCTGTCCAGAGTCGTTCCATGTGGAGTTCCTGCTCGATCGGCATATTCAAACGCACCACAGCCAAAAGGAGACGTCCTCACCGAACCGAGGCCGAGAGTCCGCCAACGGTGGCCACAACCTGTCAGCTACATCCTCCAGCTCCACCAACTCCACGCCCTCAACGGCCACAGCAGTTTCGTCTACAGCTCAACCGACCTCAACAACAACAACCGTCACCGGGTTGGACTACCTGCACCTCCACGGACAGATGGCGGCAATGGCAGCAGCTGCGGCTTGGCCCACCCTGTACCAAACTGCTGCCAACAAGTTCTACAGCAGCAACCCGCTGCAAGTGGACACACTGTCCCAGCTGAAGCATCCACAGCAGCTTCTACACGGTTTCTACGACACCATGCTCGGTAAAGCGCAAGCGCAACAGCAGCAGCAGCAGCAGCGTGGTGCATTCCTTCCCGAGCCATCCAGCGGTGGCAAGAAGAACCCCTTCGTTGCTGGCCATTCACCCAATGCCAGCGCGAACGCTACTAATGCACTGCTTGGGCTGGGTTATGGAGGATCATCGCTAACTTCAGGAAACTCCCAACAGCAAAGAACTTCCACGCTTAATGGTTCCTCTTCTGGGCTTTACTCCCCCGAGGAAGGTCCTAATGGTGGGTCGAGTGTGGCCACTAGTAGCTCAAAGCTTTACTCTCCCATTGCCATGATACAGCGGTACGGTGATGGTGCTGCTGGTGTTGCGGCACTACATTCCACACCTGGTACAGTGCCGCCTACTGCTACCGGATGTCCTTCCCGTACGGAGTCTCCTACACCGAGTGGGCAGCAACTTCTTCTGACAGCTCACTCCTCGCTAACTTCACTGCCTGAACATCATCCCGAGCAGCAGCAGCAGTCGAGTAATCGAAAGACAGCCCAACCGCAGTCAGGTCCTAAGACATCATCCGGTACAATCACACCACAGCTGATTGCACCCGGCTCGAACAGCTGCTACAGCTGCGGCATCTGCGAACGGTCCGACTTTAGCACGGAGAGTGAGGTCCAAACGCATCGCAAGATTGTGCACAACTTGAAAACGGGCGTTAGTTTGCGGTGTGCGTACTGCAACGGGGACTTCCGGTCGAGGTAAGTAGATGATTCACCCTGTCTGTTTCATGCATCATCACACACCTCTTTCTTTTCTTCGGGAAAACAGGAATGAGCTCGAGAACCACATGAAGGTCGCACACAATACGGGCGGTGGCAAGCACAAGTGTTTGATCTGTGACGAAATCTTCCCATCGCCGGCAGTGCTAGCCGAGCATAAGCTGACCCACTGTAAGGTGGGTGCATCGGGACGCTGTTCGCACTGTAGTTTGCCCCTGCCCGATGCTCACACCTTCAAGCAGCATCTGCCGGCTCATCAGCAGATCGGTGGATCATCCTCGGGACCGACAGGAGGCGGCACCACCACATCGACGAATGGCTCCTCAAACGGAGGTACGTCTGGTGCGGGTAACTCCTCCACTGGACAGAGTGCGTCTTCTTCGGCCGGAGCTAATTCGAGTGGCACGGGGACAAGTTCCAACTCGAATACGGATCAGGATCGCTTCCCTCAGCAGTGCATCTGTTGCCGACAAACGCTCAACTCCGAGTTTGAAATTAGTCTTCATGCCAAGTAAGTAGCAAAGACCAAAGACCTCTTCTCTTCCAAATGGACTATAAACTCCAAATAACACACTTTCAATGTTTAACACAGATTCCACACCAAAACCGCGGAGACTAACGAGCGCACGTGTGCTCTCTGCCTGGAGCCGTTACCTTCGCAACCCGAGTCCAACACCAAGATCTGTGATCCCTGTCTGAAACGGCACAATTTCCCTACGAAGCTCCTATCGATGAACTTCCTGAAACCTGCCACCTCATCGCTAGTGCCAACACCAAACCACGGTGGATCATCTGCAGCCGGTGCTGTTGTACCACACACTCACGGTACAACCATTGGTAACAGTGTCGCAGTTGAAGGAAGACCACCACTACCACCACCGCCGTCAACATCCTCGGGAAGTCTTCAACAAGACCCACAACACCCGTGCGTCGGACGGGAAGGTTCATCCTCTGCACTGTTTCAGTGCAATCTGTGCAAGAAACCGTTACCCTCCGCCCAAAAGCTCCAGGAACATCTGATCGATCATACGTTCGCGGGCTGTGAGGAGCGCGGCTACGTCTGCTACCTGTGCTCGGCCGTGTTTACCTCCTCGGCCGGACTGCAGACCCATCTGCCGCTGGCGCATTCTAACGCGGCCGCCAAACCGTACGACTGTGAGCGGTGCGGTGTGGCGTACTTCTTCCGGGCCGAGCTGGAGCACCATCTGATCGATCATGAGCTGGGCAAGGCGATGAGACCATCCTCTTTTGAGCTAGCTTCGTCCGATGAGTGGCACACAATGGTGCAGCAGCGTTCTCCGATGGGTGAGGATGATGGCGGTGGCCACACAGGCCACATCAAGCAGGAACAGTGTGAGCCTGAGCAGGAACCGGATGGATCATCATCACCGTATCAACACCAGAAAGATGAAGAATCTGATGATGGGAACGGCTTTCAACAGTCTAGAAACGGAGAAGAGGCGAATGAGGTGGATATGGAGCAGGAACAGGAGGACGAAGACAATGAACATACTCACGCTGAGGTTAACAATGGAGGACAAGCTGAACAGCACGACGAGGAGGATGGTCGTGATGATGCAGCAGTAGGCGCTGAAGAGTGTAACGATGCAGCCGACGATGATGATGACGATGATGAAGATGACGTAGAAGATGAGGAGCACCAGGAACGACAGCAAGAGCAGGAAGAGGATGAAGAGTACATTGAGGTAGAGCACACTACGCTGGATGATGGTGGACGAGGAGGCAAGCAAGCAAGCGACGAACGGCTCCGTCGACCGTCGAACCTGTTGATCAATGGCGGGAAGGATTGCTCTGCGCTGACTGCTACCACGACGGCAACCACTCTTCCGGTTGTAACGGCTGCTGAGTGAGGAGGGCTGGGAAGGAGAAGAAGTATCACTGTTATCGATAGGAATAGATTAGTAGTTGCGGAAGGTGAGCAATAATGATAGTGGGGGGAAAGAAGTCCAGCACACTAGGAACAAGCATAGATCAATGGTTGCGCACTCTTTCGATCGATTTCGTCCTTTTTGGTAGATACCACCTAAAAGAGAAGGTACACATTGTAAGTTGATTGATTAGTAATTTGCTTACATTCCTTAACATATTAGCATATTAGTGAGCATTAGAATGGGCATTGTACATAGGAGGGGCAAGCGAGAGCGAGAGAGCTGAGTATTGAGCTAGAAATTACATTATAGACGGAAAGGAGGAAGCAACAGAGGGTCAGAATCGTGTTCCTTTAATTCTTACTACAAAAAATCTCGCTAAAGAAACCTTAGGGGCATTCATACAGAAACACATACACACACAAACACACTTGATAATCCTAATAATCATATCAAAACGACACACCAAGACGCTTTTAGTGAAAATGTAGTAAAAGTAGTGGGAGTAGTAGTAGTAGTAGTAGTACCCAGTGGTTTTTATTGTATATTTATTATTGCGCACGTATGTAAAAATGTACACGATTCATGCAAATCAATAAAGAAAAGTAGTATTAAATATTATTAAACGGCTAAATTAATCTTACTTTCTGTGTTAATGGGTTAAATAAGTTAAAGTGATATAAAAGCACTTACCGAAGTAGTTTGAAGAGCGACGCGTCATCTCATTCGTTGTCCACGCCAAACTCCACGAACGACGTGTGATATTTTATCACAGAAGTAAGCAATTTAAAATAAATAAAAAAGTCATAATTTGTTTTTTACTCTTTTTTTGTAAAGTTCGTTCTCGTGTGTATAATGGGATTCGTTCGATTGATAGGTTTCGCATGCTGCTGCTGCTGCTGCTGCTGCTGCTAGATTAAGGCACATAATTTATGCGGGCATTTCCGTCTAGAAAAGGGTAAATAATATAAATGGTTCTCCCATCCATTATTGTTTTTCGTTGCTCTTTTTGCTTTTGCTGCTATTGATTTTCAGAGTTGCATACTATTTGCGCACTATATAACTGTGAGATACAAGTATTTAAAACATGAAATCTATATCGTTTTTAGTGTCTGCGATACTGGTTAGAGGTTCGTTCTCGGTTTAATGTGTATAAGAAAGCACGAATAATAAGTTTTTTTTTGTTTTAAAACTATTAAAATACAGCATAACAACTCCTGTTCTGTTAGAGAGTATATATGTATACCGTGCAATATAAACGCAGATAGCAGATATATGAAAACCTCCTCAAAAACAGAACAAAAAAGATAATTACACTAACATTTGCCGATTTATGCCTCTATTGTGGTATTAACGTTTACTTTCGAGTTTACTAAACATGATAAAATATGAATAAAAAAAAAGTTACTATAAAAACGGAAGATTCAACCGACAAAAGCGTGCAATGGTTCATCACTATAAAAAAGAGGCAACGAAAAAGCAACAATCAAATCGCGACCTTTTATAAAAACGCCCTCTCTCTCTCTCTCTCTCTCTCTCTCTCTCTCTCTCTCTCTCTCTCTCTCTCTCTCTCTCTCTCTCTCTCTCTCCCTCTCGCTCTCTTATAAAACTGGAAGGCACATTGCCAAACAGAAAAACAAGCATTTTCAGCTTCCTATTAACCCTTTTCCCGCTTGGAGGAGATGGAAGCGCGCACAAACAAAGGCAGGCTCGTTTGTATAAAAAAAAACACACACACATATTTTCCTCCTTATCACAATTCAACACACTGCTAATACACATAAATAAGTGTTCTTCCTTTTCTATACATATATATATAAACCATTTATATATATGTAAAAAATGAACATAAATTGGCAAATAGTTTTCCGTAGGTTAGCTTCTCTGTTGTGTTTGTATATAAATTGTATATGTATCTATGTATATATATAGCTCGAGCTGCACATTTCAAGGCATATATCATAAGGTTTCAGCGGTTTCGTTTATCACAATCACAAGTCCACAACACAAGTCTATGACTTGTTTAATGTTCCCTTCTCTTTCTCTCCCGCTCTCTCTCTCTTTCTTTAGTAGCTCCTGGCATTATAGCCCAATCCTTTCAAAATTTGGACCCTTTTTCCACCCATCGTCACTCATTGCCAGCCGGCGGAGGAAGCACGGAAGTATTTCCTGAACTCCTTCTTTATTATCTCAACAAACCTTCCTTATTCTCGTTTGTTTTTGTGTTTTCATTTCCGCAATAGCTATAAAACCCGCGCGAGCAAATTATTGCCTCCTTATCTACTAATATTCAACGCTTTCCAACGCGTTTTTTCCCACGTTTCATAATTCCACAATTGGCAAAATACGTTAAAATATAATACGTCTCTTTAATCGCTAAATGAAAAGAGTGTTTATCGTTTTGTGTATCATTTAAGATTATTGGTGTATATAAAAAAAAGAAGTATATGGAAAGCGCAATATTTAGGAGACAAAATTTTGGCAATTTTCGTTTCAAATTCTTAGCAGTAAATAGATCGCGCTCACTCACTTCTCTTCCTCCTCCTCCTTCACCGAGATTGTATAGCTGGCCAAACGCCGAGCTCTGCTGGCGTTTTGATTGTTTGTTTCTTTAATTCAAGTAAAAATCGAGTACATTCTTTACGATCGAATACGTAAATTCAGCGCAAATTAGACGTATTTTCTCCATCCACTTCACACTACCTTTCGATTGAGTGTAGTTGTAGCTAATAAAAAAATAGAGAGGAAAAGGAAAAACAAAACGGTTCATAACCATTACAAAGAAATGTAAATAAATATGAGAAAACAGACAGCGTTTTAATACAAAAATACGATCGTTTCCCGTTAGCATCCTTTCTAGCTTGTGTATTGTTGTTGTCCGTTCCGTACATTCATCTGGGAAGGATCTCTTGCTACGCCAAGAGGTGTTAGTTGGAAGTTCAATGTATAAAACCATAATTGTATCTGGGGTAAGAGAATACCACCCACGTGCAATTCTGTCTGCACAATTCGGCTGCTGCGCATCTTCGTGCGCAAAAAGCAGCTACAGTCTCAGTATCTGTAGTCTGCTGTGCTGCTGCTAATGCTTTCGCTAATAAATCTCTTCGAGTTCCTTTTGAATCAATCAAGGATAATAATAATTCATTACAATGGAATGCTACTTATCAATACGTTCAAAAACAACATCCTACTACTGTTCTCGTTCCATCATGCCAAGCACATTTCATGCTTGCAGGTGCTTCCCTACTATGCGCGAAAGCCTTTTTTCATCATGCGTTAAGTATTGTTAAATCTCGGTGCGAATTAAATATGTGTTCCCATGGTGTGTGTGTGAGTGTGTGTTCGATGGCGTTGGCTTAGCAACGCTCACGCACGCACACACAATAAATATTCTTTCGTTCGTTTAACATCTAAAAAAGGGAAAATGGGGGAAGGAAAAACTTCTTCAACAACAAACGACCCCTGCTTGGGGTCGTGATTTTCCCGTCCCTAGACGGTGTGCGCTTCGGCCGCATAAACGGCCCTGCCCTCGTCCACGAGTATTTTATGCAGCACTATATCGTCCTCCCCGGACACGTCGATCAGCTCGAGCTCGATCAGCTGCTCCTGCGGGTTCAGTTCGTCCGGCTGGATGCTGCGCACGATGCTGGCAAAGTTGCAGTCAGCGGTCAGCTCCTTGAACCGCATCGCGTCCGATATGGTCCAATCGTGGTGCAGCGGTTTTACACCTACACGGGAGAGAAAGAGAGAGAAAGAGAGATTGGGACATTAATAATTGATTTGTTTCTTTGGTTCACAATCAAAGCCTACTAAGGGACCGTTCTCTTACCGTAAAGCTTGGCTTTAATGGCCTGCTGTGGCAGCACGCGAAACTCGGGCGGCAGTACACGCAGTGCACCCGCATCGAGCTGCTGCACCTGTCCGAAATCACAAAAGTAGGCGTGGATCGGCGTCGGTCCGAACGGGTTAATGTTCACCACCAGGGCACTGTCGAACGGGAATCCATTTATTATAAAAAGCACCTGACCAAAGATGTTTTAATTCTCCCACTTACCGGTACCAGTGGCCGAGATTGTTGACGGCCGCGTACGCTTCGCCCGGCCGGACCTGATCCTTCCGAACCGGTTGGGCTTTCGTCATGCAAAAGTCCTGCAGTTCGCGCATCAGCGCGTCCAGCTGCTCCAGGTAAGCGTACGGCTGGACGAAGAAAAACTTCGGATTGTTCGCGATCGTCACCTTCACGTTAAACACCTGCCCGACGGCGGGGAGC
>SIXB01003651.1:0-20852 GCA_007018985.1 Anopheles bwambae
CGGGATCAGTTCCAGGACTGGTATGGGTTGAGGAACAGTTCCAAGATCATTAGGGGTTCAGGATTAGTTCTTGAACCGGTATGGACTCAGGATAACGGTACGCGACTAGTACGGCTTCGGAATCGGTTGCAGAATAGGTTTAGTTTCAGGATTAGTTCCAGGAACGGATTCGGTTCGGTATCAGTTCCAGGACCGGTATGAGTTGAGGAACAGTTCCAATACCACTATGGGTTCAGTATCCGTTCCAGGACCGGTATGGACTTAAGATAAATTCTAGGAACGGTTTCGTGTGGGGATCGGTTCCAGGAATGGTATGAGTTGAGAAACAGTTCCAAGAACACTATGGGTTCAGAACCAGTTCCAGGAACGGGTTTGGTTCCGTATCAGTTCTAGGACCGGTATGAGTTGAGGAACAGTTCCAATATCACTATGGGTTCAGGATCAGTTCCAGGACCGGTATGGACTCAGGATAAATTCTAGGAACGGTTTCGTGTGATGATTATTTCCAGGACTGGTATGGATTTATGACCAGTTCCAAGGTCACTATGGCTTCAGGAACAGTTCCAGGATTGGTTTCGACTCAGGATAAATTCTAGGAATGGTTTCGCTTGGCAATCCTTTCCAGGACCGGTGTTCAAAGTCACTGTGGGTTCAGGATCAGTTCCAGAACCGGTATGGACTCAGGATCGATTCTAGGAACGGCTTCGTGTGATGATCAGTTCCACGATCGGTATGGATTGAGGAACAGTTCCAAGATCATTATGGGTTCAGGATTAGTTCCAGGACCGGTATGTGTTGAGGAATAATCTCACGACTATTACGGCTTCGGAATCGGTTCCAGTATAGATTTAGTTTCAGGATAAGTTCCAGGATCGGTTTCGGTTCGATACCAGTTCCAGGATCGGTATGGGCTCGGGATCATTTCCAGGACCGGTTTGGGTTGAGGAACAGTTCCAAGATCACTGTGGGTTCAGGATCAGTTCTAGGACCGGTATGAGTTGAGAAACAATCCCACGACTAGTACGGCTTCGGAATCGGTCCCAGTATTGGTTTAGGTCCAGTATCAGCCTCAGAACTGGTTTTGGTTCGGTATCAGTTTCTGGACAGGCATGGGTTCAGGATCATTCTCAGGACCGGTATGGGTTTGGGATCAGTTCCACCACTGGTATTAGCTTAGAAGTAGTTTATCTATCTACCTGGCAAAATGGGGTTTTTTTAATCAGACCTTTGTGCACACCTGTAGGTTTTATATTCCTGCCCAAATTATTTTACGCTGCTCTGCTCTCGGACCAAATGAACTCATATAATGAAATGAATACATCTAATGCATACAGACTATCCCTGACAAGCTAGCGACGTACCTGCGGATATTTTGGTAATTGATAAGTTCCCTAAAACAGTTTCAAAGAAAGGCACCTTCTGGCTTTCGTGGCTTCAACAATAATTTAACTTAGCTTATTTGAAAAAAAAAAACATATACAAAAAATACGTTTCCTCCCCCACCCCTCCTCCCTTATTTTACCCTACAAACGAAACATTAATTAGTGCAGGCCTGTAAAAGGCAACAGTAGCATCGCATTACCTCGTGCGGAATTTCGCAGCTCGAGTGTAATGTATGCGCGTCGCTTGGTTTCGGTTCCCGCTCGGTGCAATAATTATCACCATTTCGTATTCATCTGCATGCGCCCGGCATTTGCAGCATCCGTCTTCGGGCCGGCCGAGACACGCAGCTGCCTTCTGCCCTTTCGAGTGTGTATGTGTGTGTCCACCGTGGTGCACACAGCAGAGGAAGCGGCCCCACGCCCAGTTCGTGTCGAAGTGCAGGCTCATGTTAAAGAGGTGATGCCGCATATAAGCTCTTATGCTTGCCTGCACGCTGCCATTCCTTGCGCGCGTGAAGCATGTCTGAGCTGTAGTAGGTGAGCACTCGGAGTGCTCGCGACAAGAGGGAGCGTTGTCTTTTGCCTCTCCCGAGCGCTGGCACTGGAGCTAGCTGAAGTGACCTCTCGAGTGTGCCCACGAGTTTCTGCATTGTGCTGTGACACTTGGTCGCGGTAGAGACGGTATAAGAGCAACACAGAGGGAGAGAGAGAGAGAAAGAGGGAGGCCGGAATTTCCGGAATATACTCAAGACACCGTGACTTAAACTTTGCGCCAAGATGTGCAGCACTTCAGCGCCGGGCTCCAAGGGAAGGGTTCGAACGCGGAGGGTTGCATCCGGGCGACTAATTCAAAGTGCAACGGTTCGAATCGAATGGCCGACGTGTTTGATGATGTGAAATTCGAGTGTGGTGACGTACATACACTTGAGAAAAACAAGTGAGAAAACCCGCGAGGAATTTTGCATTGCAACACGCGAATATTTCCAGACATTTAGGTCCACGCCCCAAAGGGAAGCGGGCGAATCGAGCTCGGCGGCGAGGATTTTTCCACCCCGAAAATCTATCCGGCTGACCCATGCAATCGTCCCTCTTCGCGCAGCGAAATAGGAAGCTGCAGGACGCCACGAGCATACCATTTACGTTTGGGTGTTTTTTATTTTTATCGTTATAGTTATGGTTATTACATTTTGTTCGCGCTTATTAACATATTTATTATTTCCCGCGGGTCTTTCTGTCGCGCGGGCTCTCTCTCTCTCTCTCTCTCTCTCTCTCTCTCTCTCTCTTTCTTTCTTCAGCTTAATTTTTTACTCTTTTCTTCCTGCTCGAGGCAAGCAGAAGCGGCAGCAATTCGTATGCATTCGCGAAAATAAATTTGGGCGCTAATCGACATCGTTGTAATGCTTTACATTGCATTCCCCCCCCCCCCTTTCTGCTGGTTTCTCTTGGTGTTTGTGTGTGTGTGTGTGTGTGTGCGCCTGCAAAGGGTTTGCGACGGTATCGCTACTCACGGTATCGCTAAATTAGTAGCTGAAGCTAGCAAGCGAGCGAGCGAAAAACGCGACAGCCAGTGGAGGGCGTTACGGATAAATGAAAAATAATTGGCACAAGATTGGCAGGATAAATTGGAAAATGGGGAGCGACGGTGGAGGGCGGGTAACCCTATTTGGGGACCCCGAAATGAAATGCAAAATCGCTTCCGCGTCCGCGCGTAATCGCTGTCCCGGAGGTGTGCAGCTGCAGACACACACAAAATACCCGAAAAAGGAGACTGAGGGTGCTTCTTTGTTCTGCTGCGATGATTCCGTTTGCGCCGAGTGGAAAGAAGGCGACCAAACTCCTCACACACGCAGCAGTACGGGGTGAGCTGGCCAGCTTGTTACACCTTGCAGACATGTTGAAAAAAAAAAAACACACACACACACAGACAAGCAAGATTTCATACGTGCAGTCCCGCCAGTAAAAGTTCACTTTTGTCCCGCACATTGCATATCTTTTGGCGCTTTTGAGTGTTTGTTGTGCTCGAAATTTGCTATAAAAGTGAATGTCAGCCGCCTGAAAGTATGCAACCGGGGCCTTCGAACACTGTGCCCTGGGGCAGCAAGCTTGTGTCCGGTTTTGGAATCGGCGCGCGCGCGCGCGGAAGAAGGATAGTTTATGCTCGGTGGAACAGAATTTAATTTCGTTTCTGCACAACCACCGCGGTGGCAGTGGCAAGCACTCATCTCGCACGTTAGAGTGTGGCTCGGCTCGGAAACCGGTGTCATTCGCTCGCCCGGTGTCATTCGCTCGCTCGGGTTGCTAGTGGTACGACTAATCGGAAATGTAATAACAACCCCGGTCGACAGCAACTGCCAGCTGGAGCAAATTTACTGACTTACAGCGCACCCCGTCACACGAGCCAGAGTCTTGCGGAGAGGTTAATCAGTGGACCGGAACACGGGTGTGTTGCGCAAGTTAAGCTGCCGCAATCAGCCAGTTTTGCAGGTTGCAACGTTTGGGCGTTTGCATTAACTTACCTTGGGGGTGGGGGCTTTTTTGCTGCCTTTTATTTCTCCTTTAACTCACCATCAGTGATACACTCGACACACAAACACGTTTGCATCTTCTTTTGTATAAAAATTTATTTTGTTTTTCCGGGTTTCACTTTTAGCATGACGGAAGGAGAAAACATAAAATCAACCTTTACACAATAATGGCAATAAGTTAGATATGCTGGATGTTTTTTACTTCTTTACTTTTGTTTTTGTTTTTGTTTGTGTGATATGTGTGTGTATGTGTGTGTGTTTGTTTAACCGCATTCTAAAACCAAATGCGCCTGTTTTTTGTTGTTGCTGTTTTCTGTTGCTATTTTATGGTTTTTATGTTTTCCTTCTTTGTTTTCTTTTTGTCTGTGTGTGACTTTTCTTCTTTTTTTCGTCTTCTTTCTGTGCTCCTTTTTTCTTGTAAGTTGGGTTGATGTGATGCTTTGTGTTTCTTCTTCTTCTTCTTCTTCTTCTTCTTCTTCTTCTTCTTCTTCTTCTTCTTCTCTTCTTCTTCTTCTTCTCTTCGTGTGAATTTAAAAATGTACTCTATCTAGCTATATCACTACGAAAAGTGGATATACTTTCATCGCCGCGCCATTGTTTTTCGCGTGTGTCTCGTTTTGTCACTAGTTTGTAAGAATGCGTTTTTCAATTGTTGTTATTGTTGTTTGTCTGCGTGTTTCGTGTGTTTGTTTTGTTTCGGTTGTTCGTGTCGTTCGGTTGGTTTTGCAATTATATTTAGCAAGCTTCTATAATTCCTTCGTTATCTAGACATCTTCGCTTATACATGTAAATGGTGACGCGTACGCGCAAGGGTGTTGTGTGTGGATGTGTGTTTCTTTAATAATACTCTTTCTCTTTCTCTCATTCTATTTTTCTATAATTTTCACTCTAGCTATCTCTTCCAATATGACTCCACTGGGTAAAGCGGGCGCATCACCTTTCCCGCAATGTATGAACCAGCAGGAGAGGATGGGGAGCGGGTCACGATGGGGGGATGTGATGGGTAGTAGAAAGAGTTTCGTACGTTTTAATAAAATGCTGCCGTCGCGGACACACCTGGCAACAGTAACAGTGCAGTTGGCAGAGGAGTGAATATGTTTAAGCGGGCGTAGAGGAAGCTGGCGATCAAAATGGATGATTTGCTAGGTGCAGTGTTTGCCATGCTGCGGTGCTGGGATATGGTTCGTTCGAGTTTTGCTCCATGCACCGGTGGTTCGGCGTAAACCACTTGGCAGAACAGTGCTTGGGGAGACGCTTCGCGAAATCCTGCTTCGTTCCTTCCTTAAAATAGCACGGTGGTTTCCTTTTTAGTACCTTTTGGCTTCCGTGTTATGCGGTAAAATAGCTGTCGTTGTGTTGTGAAACAGTTAGCTAGCTGCGAGCGAAGTCCAAATTTACTATCGCATGAAGGGAACGCGGTAACATGAGGGGAGCAATGATATGGACCGTGATATGGAGCGTGACAGGGAGAGGTTTTCCTAATAAAGTCCTTTTTAGTCAGTATGGTACAGGGGTTTTCAAGCCAGTTTCTAATTCGAAACAATAAACATTGTTTTACGCGCAACAAACCGCGTGCAAAAAGTAATTTCACATCTATCTGACAATTCATTTTCATCACAATAATTTATAATTTCTTCAGCATGATTTTCAACAAGTATCAAGCTGGACTGAGTTTGACAGTTCTATGTGATGTGTTGATATGTGTAAAAACTGAAATTTTATTATGAAGCAAATGCACCATTTGACAGCTGTTGAAAAACATATTGAAGGCGGTGAATAATTATGTAAACATTCGAACATGACTAGGAAAACCCTGCATTCCACATTCCTCTGATATTTTACCTCCATCATGCAGACTCTGCAGAGTTTTCCGAGTCAATTTCCAATGCCCACAACAACAATTCATTGCTTGCGAGATGTTTTTCAACAGCTGTCAGATATTGCATTTGCATCACTGTAATAATTCAATTCTTCCACATAATTTTCAACACGTCTCAAGCTCGAGTTTGAGTTTGTCAGCTGATGTGTCAGTTGTGTGGTGTGTTGAAAATCATCGATAAGAACTGAAATTTCATTCTGATGTGCACATTCGGAAGTGACGTGGAAAACCCTGCAATATTTTTTTTGATTTCTTCAGCATGATTTTCAACATTTCAACGGTCCATTGCTACCGTTTTTTCATCGAAATTTGAAGCCGAATCTCATCATATCGCTGGCCGTAGAAGAGTTGAAAATCATGCTGAAGAAATTAAAAGCTATTATGACGAAAATGAAATATCAGAGTGGATGTGGAATAACTTCTTGCACGTGGTGGAAAAAAAAGTTTACATTCAAAGCGGACTTAGAAAACCCTGCAATGAAAGAGCGTTAATCGTAGTTGGAAGCGTTAGTTTTTGTTCGAAAAAAACGCTAAGTAACGTAACGCAAAAAAAAAGCGTAACGCAAATAACATTGCACCTGTCACGGTTTTGCGTTCTGGGGATTATGGAAACGCAACAACAAAAAATCAGTGTACCACGTCACACACACATACACACAAACAAACAAACATACAGGCACACTGATTCATGATATGCACAAACTGGATGCGATGGATGGCAAAAGTGGCGGAGTTTCGAACGAACAGAAGCGATGGCAATTTGCGGCGTTACGGCTAGCTTCTCCAGATAATAGAGTCTTTACGTTGGGCTCAAGCGCTTACGATAACGATATATATATATTTATATTTATATAGTTAGTATTTTTGGACTATATTAATATTAACAATGCTACCGCCCCGTTCACTCCCTTTCCTTCTGGTGAGGTCGAGAGGGGTTTTTCTTAACTAATGCTACAATCTTTGTGTTTGTCTTTCCATCTTTACCTGCGGCTTAGGCGTCGTACCATAGATCAGAGGCTACATCTTATCAGCGTTTTTTGTTCGTCTGCTTCACTTTTTTCATTTTTTTCTTGGATATGTGTTGGGTTGCACGAGATTAGAAAGTTTCGGGGCTTGAGAAGTGAGTCTTTCACTTGTGGATATGTGTGTGTGTGGTTGTGTGATTGAGAATGATACACAGCAAAGCCACGTGAAGTGAAGGGTGTACAATTGGGCTGTGAGAGTGTTTGCACAAGACAGGGCAAGGTTGAGACAATTCTCTTGATGTTACAAACGATCGTCAGCCGATGTTACGAAGCGCAAAGCGTCATCGGATCTCATCACAATCACAATCACACGCAATGGTATCACTGTTGGCGTCACTGCTTTGTAATATCGGTCGGCGTCGTTTGTGCTGAGGTGCCATTTTGCCAACCTTATCTTACCGGTCAAAACCTCTATGCGTGTGTGTGTGTGTGTTGTTCTTCGTCTCCCACGTCCCATTGTCCTTCCCCGTCTTTGCTGAGTGGGTGGCTGAATGAATGAGAACCGCTCCTGCCTTACAAGCGGGGGAAAAAAACATTCCCCACCATTCTCATTTGCATGCGACGGCAAAGAATAGCAGTGTGTATGTGTGTGTGAGAGTGTATGTCTGTTTGCTTCGACTCGATTGTGTCGATAATCGATGTAAGTAAAGCTCAGTTCTTAGATTATACGAGGATTAGCTACCCTACTATATCAAGGAGAATTGTTTTTTGTTTGAGGGGAAATGTGTTTAAAACTGAATTGACAAGTATCTATGCGGTTCCCTCCCCCCTTCCCACTGCTCCAGCTTAGAGGAGGGACCGATCTCTCTCGCTCTCTTTCTTTCGCTCGGTTTACACGTGTGTCGCCAGTACGCCCGGTTTGATGGTGTTGCTGGAAGGAAGAATGAACTGTCCCGGAGGGCTGTTGGGCTGCTGCTGCTGCTGCTGCTCCCTCCCGACCGTACCGCCCGCGATCGACGGTGCCTGGGAGAGCTGCGAGCTGGCCAGCGACAGCGAGCCGGACTGGGTCGAGCTCGGGCTGCTCGAGCCGGTCGCTAGCAGGGCGGCCGAGTTGGTGCCGCTGCTGGCCAGGCTGCCGGTGGTGGGGCCGCCCGCCGCCGGCGGCAGCCCCAGCCCGAGCAGACAGTTCTGGTTGCGCGTGGCGCTGTACGGTGGTGGGGCCGGCGTCGCGGCCGGATTGGCCGTCGCCGGCGGGGGCAGCTGCATCGGGCTGGGGCCGCGCCCGTGCAGCGTCCCGTAGTTGGCGCCGAACCGCGTGTCCAGCCCGAGGTGGCAACCGAGCATGGGATGGTCTGGGGGAAAGTGAGCGGATACACAAACGGGAAGAATCGGTTAGATGATTAGTCATATGAAGCAAAAAATAAAATAAAAATAAAGAAAAAAAGGTTATAAAAGTGCTGCGTTTGCATACTTTAAGGCGCTTTACAGAAAGAATGTTTGTATTTTGTTATTTTTTAAAATATATTGTGTTTATAAAAGATATGCTGAAAAGCTTGTTATAGTACAAAACAAGATTCTGTGCAAAATTTCACAATGTTAAACCCTACTAAACCAAATTAAATTAGTATTTCCTTGTTTCATGCAGAAGCGATGGAGGCGCCTGGTGGTTCACGATTTTATGGAGCACTATCAATGAGATATTCAGTTGGATTAGCTAGGCATTTCCGGCTAAATTTGGCCATAGCATTTATCTGAGTATCAATGCTATTTTTTGCTATAAAGAATGAATTGAATAATACGTTTAGCGTAAAAAAGATATTTTTAAACAAAACAGTCCATTTCCACAAACGGGAAATCATTCTCAATGACTCAATGGCCAATCGCTTTCCAACCCTGCAAATGATCTCAAGCTCCAGTGCTTGTACGAGCCAGGACCAGGAGTCTACATGTGTGTGTATGTCATATATGAATGGAGTGGGCGATGATTTCGCTTCATTAAAATCACACTCGTCTTCTTGGGCCGCGCAGTGACAATCCGAAACCGGCAGTCCCATCTCGCGGCGTCTAATTCAATTACTTACACGCATCTTGCTTCAATGTGGGGAGGGGGGGCCCTTTTCGGATTGACAGCTGTCAGCCCGCCGCCAAACCGAAAGCACCCGGTGTACGCTGTTAATTTATTAATTAAATCAGAAGCCCCGGAACATTCGTCCCTAGTTGCATCCATCAATTCCAAAGCCACTGGACATCCCCTTTCCCTTCCCATCCTCCCCCCCCACCTCCCTATCACTCCGAAAAATTAGGGCCAAGCCGAGCCGGGGGTTTGTAAGGTCCGCCGCCCGGCAGAAACAGCTGGCAGTAGGCGACGAACGGGCTGAAGCATTTCAGCAAAACCTTGGAAATGCAATTTTCGGTTGCAAGTTGCAACCTTTACTGGGTGGCAATGCACCGCCCCCCCCCCCCTCCGAACTGGCCGAACTGTTTCGCTCACTTCCGCAGCTTTGTGCCAAGACAAAGGAAGTATGTTTTCTTAAACTGTAAAAACTAATCACAAACTGCGTTAATGCAAATGCCACAGTCCCAGTGGGGGGATTGTTGTGGGGCAAGGGGGGGGGGGGTGCCGAGAGTTTATTTATTCTTTGCATTCTTATGGTGGTATGGGCAGGCGGGGTTTGGATCGGTGCGGTAAGCTAAGAGAGCGGTTGTACTTTGCCGGGCTGTGTTTTTGTTTGGCTTCGTACCGTGCCGACGGTTCCGGTTCCGGCGGGGAAAAGGGCAAACTTTCTTTTTGTACTGGTTGGTGATTGGGTGGGTGTGTATGTCTGTGCGTACCCTTTTCTAAAACAAGCGAATAGTGCAAGTTATGTAGAGAGAGAGAGAGAGAGAGAGAGCAAGAGCCCTCCCCGGGAGGAGCAATAAATTCAAGACAAACACAAATCTATTAGTTTGCTTATGCCTCCCCCCCCTATAACCACCTCACCAGCACTCTTTGCCGACTCCTCAGTCGTTGTCGGTACGCGTAACAGCGATACGGCCGGATTCCGCCGGAACAAGCACATCGTAGGAAGGAGGGCGAAAGGAGACTTCGTTTCGTTTGCTGAAAGTCAAACGGATCAAATCGTTCCGGTGGCCACCTCCCCAAACTCCCTCGCGCAGCAACGGGGCATGAGCATACTTTTGCGGTAAATCAGTGCAGCCGAGCAGCAGTCCAGAGTACGCTGGACAAATGTTTAAATGTGATCCACACACACAAAAGGGAACGGGGCAAAAAACCGGGTGTGGTTTGCACATCAAACTTTGCCTTGCGGGCAGAACCGGGCGTAGCTCTGCGCAAATTGGCCGAAGCAATCCAGCCCATTAAGGTGCTGTGTTGCGCCATCGTTTTGGGTTTTTTGTTTTGTTTTTTCGGTGTAAACTCTAGTGCGGACGTTCGTTTCGTTGTGGGCGGGAGGGTGTGGGAAAAACTTACTCATTAACCCGTTCGGGATGGACGACACGCTGCTCTGGATGCTGGGCAGGGCGCCGCCTGCGTCCGGCGGGGCGGCGGGCGTGCGCTTTCGCGTGAGTGTCATCGTGCCGGTCGGCAGCTGACCGTTGGCCGGCGGCCGGGCCGGCGGTTTGGCGGTGAGCGCGTTGCCGATGCTGTTGCTGCTGCTGCTCGCCTTAAACTGCATCAGGTGCTGGGTGGGCGGGCTGTAGTCCCGGGCGTAGTTAACGTACGGGACGTAGCCGTTGTTGTTGTTGTTGGTGCTGTTGCCGGTGCTACTGGTGCTGTTGCCGCTGGTACCGGTCGGGCCACCACCCACCTTCGGGCACTGCAGGTGGCTCAGCGAGTCGGAAAAGTCTCCCGAGTATCGGCTAGACAGAGGGAGAGAGAGAGATTGAGAGAGAAATAGAGAAAGAAAGAGAGGGAGACAGAGAGACAAAGAGAGAGAAAGAAAGAACAGAACAGATACAGAAAGAATGAGAAAGAGATACAGAGAGACAGAGAGGTGATGAGAGAGAGAGAGAGACAGAGAGAGAGAGAGAAAGTGAAGTAAAGAGAAGGAAGGGAGAGAGAGGAATAATCAAGAAGTGATAGAGAGGGAGAAATGAATGAGAGAGATAGACAGAGAAAGAGCGAAAGAGAGGAACAAAGAGAGCCAAGGAGAGATAGGGAGAAATACGCATAGAGATGGAAATGGAAAGAGAAATAGGCAGAGAGAGATGGAGGGAGAGCAAAAAATAGAGAGACAAAAAGAGAGAGAGAGAGAGAGAGAGAGAGAGAGAGAGAGAGAGAGAGAGAAAGAAAGATTAAATGAAAGATGAGGAGGAATAGAGAAAATGATAGAGAGACACATGGAAAGAGAGAGAGAGAAAGAGAGAGAGAGAGAGAGAGAGGGAGTAAAATAAAAAGATAGAATTAAAAAAAAGGGTGTATTAAGGAGAGAGAGAGATAGAGTGGTAGAGAGAGAGATAAAGATAGAGGCAGACAGAAGGGAGAGAGACAAAAATAAGAGAGGAAGAGAGAGAGAGATAAAGAGAGAGAGAGATAAAGAGAGAGGAGAATGGTGAAAGAAAGGGGGAAAGAGGGAGAGGAAGAGGGAGAGAAAGAGATAGTTACAGAGAGAGAGAAAGAAATAGAGAGAGACAGAAGAAAGAGAAGAACACAGAGAGATAGAGGAAGAGAGAGTACGAAGAGACAGGAGCATGGAGAGATTGAGAGAGAGACAGAAAAATAGAGATAATGAGAGGTATAGAGAGATAGAAAAAGAATAAGACTGAAAGTAGCAAAGTGACATCCAGTGCGAACCTACCTGTAATCGGTGGTGGTGTCACCCTTGAGCGCCGTAAGCGACGAACTGATCGCCGTAGTACCGGTTTGTGGGCCGGCCACACCCGAGCGCACGTTCAGCGCGATGTTGGTGG
Organism: Anopheles bwambae; assembly: GCA_007018985.1. Classification (NCBI taxonomy): domain Eukaryota; kingdom Metazoa; phylum Arthropoda; class Insecta; order Diptera; family Culicidae; genus Anopheles; species Anopheles bwambae. Next base: position 11,660 of record SIXB01003651.1, read on the forward strand.
TGATGGTGTCGCGCGGATGCTCCCCGTCCAGCATGTCGTCGATGCGGTCGATCTTGTGGTCGCTCACCGTTGTGCCGCCGTGCTCACCGCAATCCTTCCCCGGGACATCGTACTGTGCACAGCGGGGGCAGAGGAAGGAAATGAGTGAAGCAGTTCTATATCTCTGAACTGAACTGATCGGAAAAAGGACTATCTGCGCGGACTCTTACCTTCGGTATGACATCAGCTGGCGGCAGATGCTTCTTTCTGTTACGACGGCTGCACAGGCAGATCGAAATGACGACGAGAATGATCAGTATGGTGATGCCTCCGAGCGAGCCGAGCACGATCACGGGCAGCAGATTTGGCTCTGTTAAGTAGAAGAGGTGGAAGAAGTCGAATGTGGGGATAAAATGGTAAATTTTTAATGTTTGATGAGCTGTCAAAGACAAATAGCTCAGAAATTGGAATCTACTTTTGGCCTACTTCTGGAATTTGGTATACTTCTGATATACTTTGGTATACTACTTTTACTTCTCAGTTTGGCTTTTATAACCTCACATCTCGCACTACAGGCTCTAATTATGTTTAACTCACAGTGAGCGGCCTGTACTGTAAAGCTCTCAGATCTCAATTCATACTCGGAACGTTATTTCATTGCATGATGCCAAAAATAGTCCGGTCAGGTCACATAGTCACAGGTCACAGAACACCTGCTGTTTACAGCTCTAAGGACTCTCAGGATGTTTAGTCCGAAATAGGCATCAAACGCAGTTATGATTGCTCCAGTCGTATCTTAGATGACCGTTATTGACTTAAGGTCTAATTTCTACATCGCTCCTAACTTCAAACTAATGTCCTTGAGATGGTGTCATACTTAACGCCTACCCATCAAAGTCTATCTATTTATATCATTTCACTATGATGTCATATTGCGCAATACATGATATCAAACAGCTATTCGACTTGAGAAGAATGAACGAATTGACGAGGTGAACTGAAATACGAGATATGTTCCAGAAGTTCGCTGGTTCAATAGAAGAAGTTTAATTTCTTTGCTGCCAATTAATTGGTCTAGCACTTTGTGTCATAATCTGTCATCAAAAACATTGCAAAACAAGACATCGCTTCCTGCCCCACAAAATATTTCAGCTGTATCAGACTGAGAGGACTCTGAAAGAGATAAAGAGAGAGAGAGCGAGGACCTTACCTTTGGAGACGAATTCAATTTCCAGATAGTCGATACCGTAGTCGTTCACAACGGTGCAGTTGTACCGCCCGAAGTGTTCCCGCTGGCAGTGGTGTATGATGAGCGTCGACCGCACCCCGTTCGGGATCGGGCTGTCCAGTGCGCGGTACTCGGCCGCGTTCGGCTCCGCGCTCACGTTGATCTCGCGCCCATTGAACGACCACAGCACGTGCCGGGGCTTCGGTATCGACAGGGCGACACACTCGAGCTGCGCACTGTCGTGCACCGCTCCGTACTGCTGCCGCGGCGAGCTGATGGCCGGCGGCCCGCGCAGGTACACCGTCGCGTCCGCCTCCACCTCGGCGAAGCCCTGCACGCTCGCCTTGCAGTAGTACCGGCCGGCGGTGGCCGGCGTTACGACGAGCGTTACGTTCGCCGCACTCGACACGACCTGGTCGGACGGTTCGTGTATCCACAGCACGTCCGGTGCGGGATTGCCGTCCACGTCGCAGCCGAGCGTAACGGTCGTGTCCGGGTCCGCCTCGACCGACTGGGGCGGCGCCCGGAAGCTCGGCCCGTAGCTTATGTCGAGCGTGACGCTTTCCTCGCTCTTCCCGACCGCATTGCGCACCTCGCACCGGACCGTGGTGCCGTGGTACTTGCGCGAGATGTTCGCTATCAGCTGCGAAAAAGGGAGGACGGAAACGGTGAAGCGAGTTAAGATAAGGCTATGCTGATATTTGCTAAGATTGAAGATGAAATTAAGATGAATCTTCCACAATGAGTGATTTGAATTAAATCTCTAGAGAATCATACATTTCCAAAGACTGGTGAATCTGTAAAGATTTATGAACCTCTGAAGAATGATAAGTCTCTCAGAATCTTTGAAATTCTGATCTCTGAAATTCGGGAATCAGGTGGTGGGTTTTAGCCACGCATGGACCGTCTCTCCCGCTGTCAGGTCTGATTATCCAGATGCTTGGTAGTCGCTAAGTCTTGCGCTGTCATGGCTTTAGGCTGCCATGACCACATAGGACGTTACGCGAAGAATCTGCAGCTCTAGAAATCTTTTGAGATTTATGAGTTCCTAGAGATTCGTGAATCTTTAAAGATTCAAACATATTTGGGAATACATGAATCTTCAGAGATTTATGCATCTTTTGAGATTTCTGAACTTTGAGAGTCGCGAATCCTGTCAACCGAAATTTGGATTTCAAAGATTCATTGAGATTCGTGAATCTGAATCAGATCCATTAGGTTGAAGCACAATTCTGAAGTCTTCCAATATGAAAAAAAAAACTTACCAACTCGGATGCGTGACTGCCGTCCGACAGCTCCTCGCCCACGAACCAGCGGTACGTAACGTCGGGCGGGTTAGCGTCCGCCCGGCAGGACAGCCGCACCTCCGTGCCTTCGAGTATGCGGCCCCCGTTCAGGGCGCCCCCGATCACGGCAATCTTCACCTTTGGCGCGTACTTCACCTCCAGCTTGAGCCGCACCGACCGGTACGTCCGGTCGGCCGTATTCTGCGCCTGGCAGGTGAACGTCGTGTTGTGGTGCTCCTTCTTCGGCGTCAGCTTCAGGATCGATTTGGCGGTGTAGCGGCGGGCGTCGCGCAGCGGCTCCTTCATGTACTCGATGCCCTTGGTGAGCACCGTGCCGAGCCCGTCGATCCAGGTAATTTCGGCCGCCGGCTTTCCGCCCACCGACACGCACTCCAGCTCTATCTCCCGGTCCTCGGTCGTGACCATGAAGTCGCCCTGCACAATCTTGGGCGCTTCCGGCGGCACCAGCACGGTCAGCTTGGCGAAGCGCGACCGAATGCCCGGAGTTCCTGCAAGTGAGGGAGGGAATTGGATGGTTTCATGCAAAATGGAGGCAACGGTGCCCAGCGTGTCTACTTACCGCCCCGGCCCGGTCCCACCTGACACTGGTACTTGGCATCGTCGTCCAGCATTACGGGCGAGATGTCGAGCGAAAAGTCGCCCTCCTCGTCGCTGCCCACCATCGTGTACCGCTCGAAGCCGCTCAGGTTCCGGTGTGTCCCGAGCCCGAAATCGTCCTTGGTCCACTGTGAGGGAGAGAGCGGGGGAGGTGTTTTGGTTATTTTTTTTCAATGCGAAGGAAAGGCACTTTTACGCTTTTTTGCTTACCTGCAGCTGGCCGGACTTGTTCACCACCCGGCAGGGCAGGGTGACGCGCGACCCGACGATAGCGGTCTGGTCCTGCGGTTCCATCGCGAAGCGCTGCTCGAGCTGGCGGCTGCCACTGCCGGCCGCCGGTGACACCTTCGCCCCACCGGCAACCCGCAGCAGCAGAAACAGGTAGAAGATCGGCAAGGGTGACGCGGTGACGGCCGCTAGCCGCGACCTCGTCGTCCGTTGACCGTTCAGCGCCCGCAGCAGCATGGCGTGGTGCAGCGGAAAGATGTATGAATGGCAAACCTGCTTAACCGAACCGTTCCTGTAGCGCTCTGCTGCCGAATGTCCGGTAGGCGTCGCTAGTCATCTTAAGCATTCGCAGCTGCTGCCGCCGCCGCGCAAAGGTTCGTCGCCTGGTACCAGGGAGCGCTGCAAGGAAATGCGAGGCATTAGCGTTGGCGCATGGATTTGCCGGCTAAACAAAAATAGCTTCACGCCGCACGGAAAAATGCTTCACGGGGAAAAAAGGGGGAAAGAAAACCAAACGCGCTTGAATAAACCCTCGTGCCGAATCAAGTGTTGTTATTGCCAGCTCACCACACACACACACACACACAATCACAGAGCCCGGTAGCATGCGCGTTGCAATGAATATTTCAGCTCGTAACCGCATTCGATTGCGTTCGATTGCAATTTCCCACTGCGACGGACGGACTGTACCTCAAACCACCATCCCCCTATTCAGGTGTGCACGCGCTGGCTAGTATTATTGTGGGACCGGTTTTGCAAGAAATTAAATAAATATTAGTCTCTCTCTTTCTTTTTCCATTGGTTGCATTTTCCCACCGCCTTCAATCTCTTCAGTGCCGGCGGAAATTTCATGCTCTCTTTAATCGCAAAAACAGCGATGGAAGCGCAGGAAAATCAGCATACACACGGGGACGGTACCATTGGACGTTCCGTACTCGGGGTGCGATTTATTCCAGCATTCGTTTGCACTATTTCCACTCTCTTTTGCCGGCGTGGGTGGGGCGATAAGGTTGGGAATGTTTTTTAAGAAGCTCAACGGTTGGAATATATTTTTAGCATCTAGTGCGCCGCGCGTGAGGGAGGGTGTTTTAGGCGTCAAAGCTAACGTTTATGCTGCTGCACGGACACAGAAAAAAAAGAGAAAAAACACACGTTGCCCATCCGCATTGGAGTCTGTGGCAAGTGTTTTGCACTTAGTCTACGGTTCAATAGCAGGTGGAGAAGAGGAATAATAATAATAAAAAAAACACACACACTTCAAACGCGGGCACAGTATTCGGTTGCCGTTGATGAAGTGCCATGGAGAGCTTTTGCGGGCTCAATGAGACGGAAATGCTGCTACTCAATGAAAGCATGGGAAAACTATGTCCTGCATCGAATGTGTGTGTGTTGTGTGGTTTTGAGTATTTCTTTTAGCACTGCACTTCTTTTTACTGGACTTAAGCCCTCACGCTCTCGTTCGGGAGGGGGATGGGGCTCACTTTTTTAAACCATTCGCTCTGCCACATTTTGCTCCCAGGATCGACTGTGACTGGCTAATGATTGACTCGTACGGTTGCTGTTGTGTTTTAATATTGCGGAACGCATCGCCAACATATGGTGTTTAATTTTTTTGTAAATTAACTTAACATCTATACATAGATCATGCTTTTCAGCTTTTAGTTTCTGTAGTCCGTCAATAAAGCAGCTCATCCTTCTACAACAAATGTCGACAAAGAAGTACTCTTGGAGCTTGGAGGCAAACTTAAAGTCTGAAAAGTATTGTAGATCGCTAAACAGGTACTCCAAGAAAAAACAGGAATATTACGGTGTTGAATACACCACCTGTAACTTATTCTCCCTGATCCTTCAGGATCATCTTGTCGCTCACGTCGAAGAGATGGTCAGAAACTATCAAAGAGGATTACGAAACGGAAAATCAACCACTGATCAGATATTCACCATGCGACAGATCTTGGAGAAGATGGCAGAATACAGACACAACACGTACCATCTCTTCATTGACTTCAAAGCCGCATATGATAGCGTAGCCAGGGTAAAACTGTGCGACGCTATGAGGTATTTTGGAATCCCTGGCAACATAATAAGGCTAGTTAGAACGACTCTGACCAAACATGACTTGCCAGGTGAAGGTGATCTATGATTTATTTATTCATGTTTCCCAGGTACTATTGCACTGTTTGGCGGGTTGTATGGATCTCCCGGCCCAGCTAACGCAGTAATGTAGCCACTTGTCCCTCTGTCTTCATTTCAGCTTCTTTTGGAACCTCAAAAATGAACCTCGGCTTTCTTTCGATGTTTTGATTGTTGCCTAATGGTGCAATTTAGACACCAGGGGGTGCCATGCTTTGATCACGCACGCTTCTAAAAGAGGCTGTTTCACTTTTTTTCCATCATGGGGGCCCTTCACGATTGCAGTCAGCTTTTTGTATGGAGTTTGACAGTTGGAGGCTGAAATCATGTAAACACTTCATACAAAACCGCACAGAAAACTAGCCTGCAATTTTTAGTCTAGATTATTCTAGCCTCAAAGCTAGAATTAGATTCGAGTACCTGCTCGAAAAATGGCAAAACAAGGTGGTGTTTACATTTATCCCAAGGTGTATTAAAGAGATTTGGTGATGGAATCCAGAATCAAAGTGCATGTAGTCCACGTGGTCTCATAGCATGTTTTTTTTATAACCAAATTTCAATATCACTTTTTGACAGGATGGGTGAAGACTTTTGTTCAAACAAACTTGCTTGAGGCTTGACAAATACATAAAACACTCTTAAAATCTTCATTCAGAAACAGAAGCGATAAAAATCAGCCTTCTAAAATCATACACCTTGGGATAAGCCCACCTGTATATTATACCCACTTAGACAGCTGCTCGAAAACTGCCATACAATGCAAACAGCTGACAGGCTGAAATTTTAGCGTTAAATTTTTTGAGAAAGCTCCATGCATTTCTCTTACGATAATTTTTTTTCTGCTGTACTTCTTAATTTCACACCGCTGAATAGACACCGCTGTCTACCACTTGCTCACACATCAGATAGTGTAAGCTACTCTGTCCAATTTAATAACACAATTTTCGCCTTCGATTGCACAGCTGTCAGATTCGGAACGGTTTTTTGTAGTTGTTGCATTATTATCAAAATATATGTTATTATTTACAGGAATGTGTATAAGCTGGTATAAGTCGTCAACTCGTACGACTTAACAACATGCCCGTCATGGGTTCAAGCCCCGAATAGACCGTGCAATACAATAAGCCACTGAAAGCCAAGCTCATTTCACTAGTGGGTACAAGGCAGACCTTGACCGACAACGGTTGCTGAGCCAAAGAAGAAGAAGAAGAAGAAGAAAAAGAAGAAGAAGAAGAAGAAGAAAAAGAAGAAGAAGAAAAAGAAGAAAAAAGAAGAAGAAGAAAAAAAGAAGAAAAAGAAGAAGAAGAAGAACAACAACAACAAGAAGCAGAAGAAGAAGATGAAGAAGAAGAAGAAAAAGAAGAAGTAAAAACTCTGTATACATTTTAGGGATATTTTCCATTGAGTTTGAAAGCAAAAACTGTACTCGTAAACAGTACAACGATTGTCAAAGTTTTCGTTTTTGACGTTTTTCATAAGAAATCAGTGATCAATTTATCTGACATGGCATTACTTGTCCATAAAGCATTTTTATAATTACTAAATGCACGATTGTCAGAATATACTTAATAATTTTTGCGGCGTGGGAGGATGTGGTCATCAAGAAGCGTCATTACTCTTGCTTTGTTACTTTTTGTCTGATCACACTTTTACCCCTCTATTGCCGATCCTCAAATGATTAAAGGTTACAATTAGTATTTAAAGTGAGTATTATCAATTTTGAACCATGCTTGGATGATATCTTCTTCTTCTTTTGGCTCAACAACCGTTGTCGGTCAAGGCCTGCCTGTACCACTTGTGGGGTTGGCTTTCAGTGACTTTCAGATTACCCACCATAGCAGGATAGTCAGTCCTACGTATGGCGGCACGGTCTATTTGGGGCTTGAACCCATGACGGGCATGTTATTAAGTCGTACGAGTTGACGACTTTACCATGAGACCGGCTTGGATGATATAATTACAGAAAAACCACCAATAATACCAATCGCATTGCCAATTAGCCAACCATTAGCCAATTATTTTGTTTCCAACATTTTATAATGTAACAAATTAAGTACAATAATGAAAAAAACCGCATTCTCCTGGCCCGCGGCTCTAGATCAGTTACTAAATTTGGCTCTTTCCCTCAAAAGTTTGCTGACCGCTGCAATAGTCTGTTTGACTATTCGAATCGTACACAGAAAACCTTTTTTTTTACTGAGCTTCAGTAAAATTTGCACTATTCAGTTGAAGTTTCAGTAATCCTTTCAGTAAAACGAATGTTTACTGAATCATTCAGTAATGTCCGGTGCTCACCAAAATGACAGCTCGTTTAGTGAAATCGCAGTAAAGCCATTCTCATATTACTGATTTTTCAGCAGTTGGTAGCGATTACAAAATGACGAAATATTTTGTTTAAATTGAGTTTTTATTGTTGCGCAGAGATTGCCAGCCCCTCAGTTTATAATCATACATATTTTATGTTGTTTTATACAGTTTTTATACTGTATTTTGTCGCAACAAGTGTTGATGGTTCAGTAAGCGCTCACAGACACCACTGACAGGTCGATTTGACAGAATGAATTGCTGCATTTTCAGTAATTTGTTTTACTAATATTCAGTGAAACGACTAATTTGACACTGATTTTACTGATTTTCAGTAAAATGTGTATTACTAAAATGCAGTCAGCGTACATTCCTTGTACATTTTTTTCAATTTTGATTCACTTTTGAGTAGTCAAAGATCAAGTCAAAGTCTGTCATATTAATATGAGTATCAATTGAGAGGGATTTATTGGGATAAACATTTTTTTTTTCAAATATATTCTTATAGATAAAACCACATAAATTAACATTTTAGGGCAAGCTCAATATACCATCATTAGGCGACTGTAGACACAATTAACACAATTGCTTTGGAAAATATTTATTGATTGCTCCTCAGAGATATTTTCATGTCTCGATAGAACATTTGTGAATTTCTCAACGGTGTTTAACTCGTCTTCCGGAACAGTTTACTTGCTGGCTAGGTAAAGTGCCAACGTCTTGCAATGAAGTAAGATATCTTGGCAAAGCAAAAAAAAAAAACTCTCCCCATTCATCATCCCATCCCGCTGGTAGTTCAAATTTGCTAAAAGCTTCCGATCAGTTTTACAAATAATGTGTCTAGTGCGCTGCCTCGCGCCACAACTGTGCTACTTTGGCGCGCAAATACTGTCAATAATGGCTTTGCGTTATTGATGACAATGGTAAATAAACTTTCGGGGGGAAAACAAAATAATATAAAAAAGACAGTATCGACTGAAGAAAGCCCGCCCACACAGCTACACAAAGCAAAACTTTGCAGCTGCATAGCGTCTACCAAAAGATGAAGACGGTAGTTTCCACGCTCACCTCACCGCACCACGCCCGGTGTCGTTATTAGTCAACACCTTTCCGCCATCCATCGGTGCGGGTTGTTTGCGCAGTTCGCCCGCTCGTGAACTGTGTGTGTGTGTACCATATGCAGAACAAAAGCACCGTTATCAGTCGCGGCGGGCGACAAATGAGGGCGATCAGCACGAACGGCGGAAGACACGGGAGCGAACGAACTGGACGCGAACACGGCGTTACTCGCCAAACTCGGCTCCGGCCCCAAGAAGATGCCGGTGAATGCCGGGGGCGGGGTTCGAGAAAGAAACGAAGGCTGCGGCATTAGCTGCACGTCTTAACTTAACCCCCTCCACCCCTGGGGTCCGACGGA
>SIXB01003652.1:0-20852 GCA_007018985.1 Anopheles bwambae
AGTCCCAATAGAATAAATTTGTTTATATATTCAGGTAAAGAGACCATGTATTTGCTTAAACTACGTACAAGAATATAGAAAAGTCCGTGTTATTTAAACTTTTGAAAAAGATTAAAATTCCATTCAAAATACCATTCACTCGAAAATACCCAATATTTGCCCGAGTAAAATTGAAAAAGATAAATAAAAACGATAAAACCCAAAAAATAAATACCGGGTAAAAGATATTTACCCCACGGTACAACACTGGTTGTATTGTTTATTTCCTCTTGTTCGCAACATTCTTTTCTTCGTCTTCAAAAACTTAGCCGGACTTCAATGCCGCGTTCGCCGTTCGTATATTTAGTTTTTGGTTCATTTTGGTTTTCTGTTTTACATTTTACCTCATCCGATGCTACCTTACTCGACTGCACACCGCGCCATCGTCTCACTTTCCCCATTTCCCAGTCGTGCTCTGCCCTCTCACTCAGGAAGCCCAAACATTGCATGAATGTAAGACGGGGTTGAGAAGTGAAGGTTGCACCTTGGTCGTGTTAATTCGTCGGCACTGTAACCGATTTCCAGCCCCATCCTCCTTTACGAAAACTGAGAAAAACAACACAAAAGCGGAAGTTTTCGCTCCCCCCCATTTCCGAAACAATATGGTTGGTGTTTTTTTTGGGTTGCAGAAAATTGCACCCGACGGTGCAGACACATTTTTATCAGCGCACACTCGCCGGTGGAAACAAGAACGGGAAAGAAAACGCGAGAAAGATCGCTTTATGGCCGAAAGCTGATTGCACTTATACACTATTGACTCGATTTGCCGTTTGGCGATGAAATCAACTGCGTACTTGTGGGCAAAAAAACGATGGAAGCGGGGGGGGGAGCGGGGGTGGTTAAAGCTAAATGCAGAATATGTTTGCCCTATCCCGAACCAAGGGACGGGATGGGAGGTGGGAACAGATTGTGAAGCATTTTTCGGAACGGGCTGACACGGAACCGCATTGAGGCTTTGAGGTACGCAGTGTTATTTTTGTGGTATTATGTTGCCGCGCCCGTACCATTTTGTTTGCTGCACAAGCGGGAAAAGTGTTTTGGTGTGTGGTTTCGCGTGCGAAGCGAGGCAGAGCAAAGTCAAATAAATGTTTATGAATAGTTTTTTTAGTTTCGTTTTTTGGTGGGATACTAACTTCGAGTGTGGCAATCGTCTTTTTGGGTTGGTTTTTTTTTGTGGGTATAATTAATTAAATATTTTTCACCCACAATGCTGCAAGCTTTTGGGCTGATAAATTTTGCTGTGAAACGTTTCGCAGTCCATTGATACCATGCACCCAAATTTCCTGTTATCCTTGTTACCATGCACACGGGTGTGTTTTTACATATGATAGAGTTTTCAATATTTTCTCCAGGCTTTTCTATCAACAAAATTCTGTGGAATTCCATGTCATTAGATGTGAGCTTTTACATGCATGGTGATTTTTTACGATGGATAAACACTCGTAAATGAATTGATGCAAAAGTACATCTCGCAATGATTAACTTTTACTTAAAACACAACGAAAAACAAAAAAAGCAGATGATCCAGCGCTGTTACGTTCCAATACTTTAACTGCGCGGGTAAAATGGTGTGCAAAATGGCAGCTTTACACTTTTTTCGTGGCCTTGGGTGGGCGGGGTGAGTTGGCAGCCAGATGTGCGCACGTGGTGAACGGCAAAATTGTCCCTTTTCCACGGTCACACGGCAAAGTTCCGCGTAATTCAATTAAAACTTACGATTAATTTTGATTTTCCCGTGGCTTTGCTGCGCTTTGACAAACGCGCGGGTGTGCTCGCAAGGGAGGACAAACATATTTCGCGCTCGCATTTTCGTGTTTGAGTTTGTGAGGCACGGCTGTACGAAACATACTTTTTGCGGAAAGTAGTTTTCCTTTGTCGTTGCGTTTTTGTCCCTTTCGGCAAAAGGCAGTCCCGGAAAACTGCGTTACGTTTCTTTTGCACGCGTGAGACGGAATGCTTCTGTGTTGCAAAAAAAAAAACCAAGCTAGCAACTAAATGTTCATGTAAGTGGTCGGGAATAATGAGCGTAATTTTTTAAACCTTGAATTAAAAGAAGTTGGTGTACCGGCAGTCTTATGTTTGTTTTCACGTCACGAAACAGTTGAATGATTTTATTGCGTTATTTTGAATGCATTTGACTTGTGACAAAATTGGTGCTTAAATGTGTTTTAAAACATGTACAACACAATATAAGATTTGAACTGTTCCAAACCGAGATATGGAGATAAAAAAAATACTTTCTTTATCCTTACAAAATGACGGTATACGAAAAATAACGAAGACACTCATGCACAATTTGTAATCCAACTCTTTTAGGTTGACAGGCAGTTAATGGTAAGCTTATGGGGAATTTGTTTCCCTTTTTGCGATATTTGTGCACATGCCTTGTAACCCTAAATTACTCTTTAGTGTGCGTATGTGTTCCGGTGTATGAAGTAGCGACAGAGGCAGTCAGTGTTGCATCCTTCAGCTACTCCGTTAACGCCAATTGAGGCACTTCGACGTCACCGCCATTGACGGACGGTTGAGGATTGTGTGTTGCTCGCCAGGAGCGAGTATGTGGTGTAAGGGAAGACACATGACAAGGATAATGTAGCACTTTATCGTCACGATACCATATCGGCTGGTTTGAAGAAAACACGACAGACAGACACAAAAAAAGGAAAGGAGAAGGAGCTAGAGAGCTGATGTGTGAAAGCCGTTCAAAAGCCCAATCCGTCTTGCAGCCGCGCACTGAAAATGCTCACACACACACACACACTCGTTTGCCGCGTCAATATGGTACGGCAAATGCACATTTGCTACGCCACATTTGACGCTTGATCGGTCGTGATTTATTGATAGCTTTCCCGGGCGACGGCAACTTGGCCCGTATCCGGGACGTTCTTGCCCGAAAGCATGCATGAACACGTTCGTTGGAGAGCGTGTCAGCGTGAGCGCGCGCGCGCGCGAAAAGGTTAAACGTTGATGGTTGGCGGGTTGCTCTTGGGACTAACCTCAATTCAGGGTCCCAAACAGACAGGTTATGAGAGCATTCTTTTTCCCCGTTGCCCTTGCGCTTCCAATGCATATCGGAATGTTACGTTTACCACCAGGGTGGAAAGTGAAAACTAATTTGTACGTGTGTTTGTGTGTATGTGCGTGTGTTTCTGTGGTACACAATAATAGAAAATTAAGCTTGCAGAGCATGGTAAATGAAATGGTTTCGTTTTCTGTCCATCACTAGCAAGAATACCGGTTCGGGCTGCGTATTTCCCCGGAGAAATGCGCCCAAACCGGCACCGGTGACAGTTAATTAAGGCAACACGAGAAGATGATTGTTAAGATGCAGGCGAGTTTGTGATTAAAGAAAATGGCATTCGAGAGGGCGAATGAGAGACAAAGAGATAGTGTGTAAGAAAGAATGATAAAGATACATTGAGAGAAAGAGAGGAAGGGAGAGAGATTGAGAGAGATAAAGAAAGAGAGAGAGAAAACAAGATAGAGCAGATAATAGTGAGAAAGGGCAATAGAGTGTAAGCTATAAATTAGACAAACCACAAAAGCTCGCTTATTCCCAGTTCAATTCACTTGCAGGTAAAAGGTAACAAGGTACGGGGCAAACTACTTGTGCTACTGTCTGTACAACGATCTCATGCGACAGTGACAAACGGTCACGTTTATGCTCAATGTGTTGTCATTGCAAATCGAATGTTTTTGATATAAAAAAAAAACTTTTCATCTCCCAATTATGACACTGTTTATGGTCACCCGGCGACGCTTGAATGAATCCTGGGCACATGATTTAACACAACCATCAACAAATGGTATTTTTGACGTTTGATGGTTTTGAAAGTATGGAGAATTATGTTATTCCAAAGGTTTAACCTTTTTTAAATTAGTAAATAGCCAGCTTAAGCTTTTACGTTTGCTTTCTGCATACGGATGTAACCGCGTGGGAAAAGTGCATCGGAATGGGCAGTTTTAGCAACATATGCAAACATACAGGACGAAATGGATCCCAAAAATTAGTTACAGGCGGGAGGACCCCGAACCGCACATTAAGGTAAATTAATTTCCAGCTGATCGTTTTATGTGTGGGTAGGCGCGGTTCTGAGGTAGAAAATTTCAAGTGTAGCCCCAGCCCCAGCAAAATATATTATGCCTGACGGTATGTAGAAATGGGCAAAAAAACGCATCGCAACCGATGAGTATGGTGGGTTTGCTTTGCACACTAATAACTAGCGATCGTGGTTTGCTTGACCACGCTAGCACGCGCTGGTGAAATTCACCCAACAGGTCAGTTTGGGTATTTTGTCAGTGCCGCGCATAACCGGGGAGAGCGCTGTAGCGTGAAAGTGCGCTCATTCGCTTTTTCAACAATCGGGGCTTTGCAAAAAAGGTAACCATTCGGTGAAAAGCGCTGTGCGAGAACAAGGATGGACTTGTTGAATTATTTGGAATAATCGGATTGCGTTTGAGCGCGTTGGAAAATTGATGAATTTCGAGCTGGAAGCCCGTCGACCGCGGCAAATAGTGGTGGTGAAGAAAGTTGTGGAAAAGGACGGTTCTTGGATTCCTAATTGAATGTGATACTCCGACCAATATCCTGGAAAAAAGATGCTGTGTTTTGGATTGGATTCATATCGATAGCTGCTGCCATGAATCACAATGCCAAATTAATCTTCCCAGAATGGCACAGGCGCGTTAAATGGTGCGACTGAAAACTAGCTACCTAGTCGTATCGGTTGCTTGATTGAAGGTGTTGTGATACCTAGCGTGTGCTGTTCGTAGTATGCGCATTCACGCCAACATCCCTGTTCCTCACAGTCGAACCAATACGGCACGGCATCTTGACATCTGCAGGTGCAGCTTTTATCTGTAGATGATTGCAGCCATTTAGGCGCTGAGAGGATCATTGCCGATAATTCCTTGAAGCAGGAATACTAAGGATGTGAGCAAGAGGGTTATTGGTCAGAAGTGAAGAGGAAGAGAAGGAGGAGGGGGGGGGGAGTTAAGGTGGGAAATAAATCATGCTAATTTGAAAAGTTTAATTACGAAAGTTTATCACCCCGTTATCGACTGCGTCTCGGTGTCGCGCACTCGTTTATCACACATACGTACATTATTTGCCTTGTCGTTTTTCCTTGCATGAGTCGTGTTTGTGTTGGAGAGAGGGAAGGGAATGGTTTGATTGAAAATTAAATGCAGGAAAAATGAAATATGACATCACCGGTAGGTACTTTTTGCACTCTTAACTTCAATATCGAAGATTATCGCTCTCTTTTTTTGTACAATTAGCTTTGTAGTGCCATATTTGTAGTGCGCCTTAAAGTATGGTCTATCTTATTATGAGAGTATTTTGAAACCTTAAGAAGAACTTCAAACACCTCTCATGTTATGAACCTATAACAGGGAATAGTGACACACATTTAGTATATCTTTGGACGCTAAAGAAGCGCATACGAAGTGAGTATACACTTCGTTGCATACGGTCGTCACAGAAATTGATAAAGGCCAATTATGTGAATCAGTAATATTGAAAAAAGTTTCCCGCACAATGAGTGAGGCACTGGAACGACTTAAACTCGTTATGTGGGGTTGCACTGTATTTTATTAGGGGGACCTTTTCTATCAGAGCACCAACTTTTCCGAATGTATCTTGAAGTGAAACTGTTTTATATATTTTTGTATTCCTTCTGTACATTTCGTTACTCGCACACTTTTTACTTTAATAAAATTATAATTATTCTTTTCTGAACGTAATTAAAGTCTTTGCTCGAGTAACGCGAATAATGCGTTCCGGAGACATTCACGCAACTCGATTTTTTGCGTATCTTGAATATAATTTTTTAAGCCAAAATACGAATGATGTTTTGTTATTTTTTAGGAAATATAATGCCGTAACCCATTTCTTAGCTATTTGAAGCATGTCGTGTAAAAAATTTGGTTAATTATGACTTTTTAGCGATTTCTAAGTTTGGGCAAAAATCAATTTAATTTGTATTTGCCAGTTGCTGGAGAAAATTGTACTGATGTCTCATATAAACTGTCAAAATTAAAAATTCTTGTATCTCGAGTGTCTCTTAATACGGAAAAAGACAATTGTATTTGCAATGAGTGTAGTAGAAATTTGCTATATTAATAGAAACCCGTAAAATAGAACACTTTCCGTAACTCTGATCTGACGGACAAATGTTTGACAAAAACTGGTATCCGTTTGAGTCAAGTAATGCAAATTAGTGTTAGGATATTCGGGATTTGGAAGATTCGAAGACTCCATCGCTACAAAGATTATATCGAATCGGATCCCATTTATAGGATTTAAAACCCTTCAAAATTCCTTTGTGATTCATTTGGTATTGGGATTCGATTGCGATTCGAATGAGATTCGAATCGTAATCGAATCCCATCGTTCGGACCGCAATAGGATTGGTTGAAATTGCAATCAAAAATGAGATACGGGAAAATTGTTCATAACGTTTTCGTTGCAGGAAAACATGAACAATTTAAGAAGTGGGGCTTAGCTTAACTTAAGTAGTTTAACATGCATTTATGGCAACAGGAAAATAGTTCCTATCTTTAAAAAAATCCCTCTTCCCGCTTGGCAAACTAAGGGATTCGGATTTTGGGATTTGGAATTTTGGAAAAGGTTGGTGTTGTTACGCCTGGTAACAATATGTTTATTAGTAGCTTTGCAAGCTTTCATGTAACTGGCTTTCTCGTATAGGGGTTTTGCCGCACAGTTAAAAAAATAGTCTTTCTTCCTTCGATGTAAATTTGCTACTGTCCCGTTTGCGATGGCGGCATTTACTCGATCAACTGATCTCCTCGACCTTGTTTGCCGTAAAATTGATCGTAGATGAACTATCTCCTAATTGGCCCTAATGTGGAAGATCTAGGGTTTATTGTGACTCATTCGAGCTATTATCAAGATAGCTCGATATTTGTCAATATTCGCCTGTCAGATTTCGCACGAGGTCGATATCGTGCCATCAGTTGGGGTTCGAAGATTTGAATCCTTCTTACGATTCCTTTTTTCCGACACTAATGCTATTGTTTGACCAAATCCTTCGTTCAGTTCGAAATGTCAAACAAGGGATAACTCAAGATGTCAAATATGCATCATAATACGCATCGTGTCAAAAATGAGACACTTTTGCTTAAACGATTGAGTCTCATATCATATACTTCTATATGTCGCTAGTTGCTCTTCACCTTGATTTTTGTGCTTCCATTTTATTTCTTGCGAATGAGACCCAGGTGACTATACTCCAACGGTGGCAAAACAGAGTAATGAGAGCTGTCCCAAACTGTGGACTATGTACATACGTGGAAGTCACGTGGAAGTCAGTGAAGAAACGGGTAGTGAATCAAACTATGGTGTTTGTTTTTAAATTAATCAACAGAATGTTACCGAAGTACCTTGGGTCGAAGGTGGAGCGTTGTACAAATGTCCACGGATATGACCGCACGAGTAGACAGATTGTCTGTTGGCCACTTCGCAACAGTTCTTCACGCCGCTTTTGCGGTTGAATGTTGATGTTTTAGGAGGAACGTGTTCAATAGTTTTTTTTTACGCAATACTCGTTTGAACATTAAAGGGTTAGTAGTAGGCTGACCATACGTACCGTATTTAACGGGAGTCCCGTTGTTTACCAGAAATTTTATGTCCCGTCGTATTCGTAAAAAAATCCTGATTTGTACCGTTTTTTATGTTCTGAGCTAGTTAGAATAAAAAAATCCTATTGTTACAAAAATTCCTACAACTGTCCACATGTTTAAAACAATGCCCAATTTAGATATCACAATTGTCTACCACTTATTAATACGTTAACCCGTTTTTTGTACACTATCCACATGATTTAAATAATTGTCGGCTTCGATTGAACCAAACGTCAAACGATTCGAGTCAAAAACGTGTGTTTTACTAATCGGGAATTGTATTAAACATGTGGATAGTTGTTTATTGAACTGTAAGACCCAATAAGCTACCTATAAATGTTAAGTTTGAGGAATATCAGTTGTTTCATCAATGGACCTTGATAAAAGAAATGATTGTTAAGGGTATTAATATTTATATTGGGTTCAGTTGTAGAGCGTCGGTTGCTCGTTTTTAAGGTAATCGTGTCGTGATTTCATGTACATTGGTACCCTTCATTACGAGTACCCATTGTAAAGAGTCTTTTGCATAACATGCAAATCTAAATGCTCAACAAATCATCTCTTAAGGCCCTATTGCATTACAAGAATAATTCTGGAATTCATGTGTCGTTAGCCATATTTGACAGCAAAATCCGCTTTGCTAATCTAATAACTTGCTTGGAATTACGGAATAGAATTTTATGAAAAATACATCTGTCTATTTAAAATATTTTGTTTACCGTAGGAGTTGTTTTAACAGACATTGAAAGCGGTTTTTTTTCTAACCGTTTTACACCTTGACAGTGGGATTCTCTTTATTAACAGAATCGACAAATAGTTTGGTACCCATTATCGCGTAAGACTTCAAACTTTTGTACATAATAATGGAATTTAAATAAGGAAATGAAATAACTATTTAACTTAATAGCAGGATCTACATTGGTCTGGACCATTTCATTTTTCTTGGCGTGGTAAAAGCTATTCTATTCTAAATTCCCCAATGTGATAGGACCTTTAACGAATATAATCTCGCATAACGAGCATTATCATGTGTGTTATTCGTACGTTTTTCGGTGCCCATGGGAAATTAAGATCACAATCGGTTTGCATTGAGCATTTCTTTAAATTTGATTTTTGCCTAGGTAAAATAGTGTTCCAATACTAAGCATCATTGATATAAAACTATAGCCAGGAAGAAGCTTATCGTATGTCAAAGTGTGTGATATATTGACGAGTTTTTTTTGCATTTTTTTCTGGATATATTTGTTCACAAGATTTGACAAAGTACGCTGGAGGAACTAAATTGTTGTAATTAATGGACCTTGAGTTGAATGCAAAATTTATGCGAATGATTTGTAATATTTGGAAAAATAAAGGAAAGGTTTTCTTGAATTCTTAAAAAAAATCGAAGTCCCAAATTTTTCATATGTGTCCCGTTTTTTCATCAACTTTATATGGTCAGCCTAGTTTGTAGGAGAATTTTTATTCTTCCTACAAGTACTGCAATGCCGTTTTAGCAACATTATTCAACGAACCACTGATCGAGCATATTTTCTTAAAACAGTGGTTTTGTAGAAACATTATTCTGCATCTTGGTAAGCTTATTCTGAATTCAAAAGGGAATTTTTGGTTTGCTACTTTTCGCTAATAAACCATTCTAAAATGTTCAGGGTTAGTAGAATATTGGATAGCTAATCGATGTTTCACCAAGTTCACCTCAAATAACCTGTTGCAACGGACGAAGCTGGGACTATATATCACCTACAAAGTACAGGTTCTAACAAACGCCTCGGAGACATGAACACTATCCAAATCTGACGAAACCCTCTTAGCCGCGTTCGAGAGGAAGATGCTAAGAAGGATACTTAACCCCGTATGTGTGAAAGGATGATGGAGGAGACATTATAATGACCAGCTGTACGAGATGTACGGCTACCTCACTGTCGTTCAGCGTATCAAGCTCGCCAGGCTCCGGTGGGCTGGTCATGTTGTACGCATGGAAACGGACGACCCAGCCCGTAAACTCTTTTTAGGCCGTCCACAAGGACAGAGGAGGCGTGGTAGGCCCAAATTGAGGTGGCAAAATGGCGTGGAGGCGTTCGACATTAAGGCTGGCATAACGGACTGGCAGACGAAGGCGCGAGGCCGTGAGCGGTTTCGGACACTCCTGAGGCAGGTCAAGACCGCAAAGCGGTTGTAGCGCCGGATAATTAAGTAAGTAAGTAAAGGTTTTTTCGATTCTTACTTTTCAATTTACTGATAATCTAGTTACAGCCCATTGCATTTCGTGAAATTTTGATCGAAAATTCTCCCTTTCCCTTCCCCCTCCCCGGTTGAAAACCGCTGCGTTAGGGCGTGTGGTCCCGCGCACATTAAAAAAAAATAATAACAATAATAATAAAATAATGGAAGTTTGTTAGACGAAGGGAAAAAATCACAATGAAAGCGTATCCCCTAAGCATAGGGCCTAGGTCACGGTTGAAATGAAATATAATGAAATAATAATGTGTACTCGAATATTGGAATGGAAGTCCTATACGGGAAACAAAGCATATCCCGGGTTGTATACCCGGTCATCGAAAGGTGAATCATTGCAGGAACGAAAAGAAAGTGCTCGATTTCCGAAAGATTGTTAATTACGTTCGAAGCAGCTCGCGGAATGTAAATGAGGATGAATTTGTTTGTACAATATTTACACTCGCTTTTTCGTGTAATCATATGAGGTAAAAAGAAACTTAGCAGAGAGTGAGAATTCGTTAAAAGCGGTAGCTGCTTTGATCGAAATAGCGCTTACGTACTATAAAGAACAAAAAAAAACAGTCGTAGGGTACCTGACCATATGTAGCATTATGTTGAGGGAGCTGCTTAATCCCCTCCCAGCTCAACTGAAGCGTTTCGAAATCTCGATGTTGCTCTAGGCTGGTTTGAAATCTTTTTATTTATTTATTTTAGCACGTATTTGACATGTTTCTCATTTGTTGGCTATTGGCTAAAATATTAAACATCTTGTTGTGGAAAATAGGAGGATTTTTTTTGTACATTTTATTTGAAATGGTCTAGTACTAGTTATTAGATGGCATCAGTCAAATTCCATTAGGCAATTATAGTAAATGATGTATATACTATATTTTTCGAGTAGCTGCTCGAATCACACAGATTTTTAAATATAATTCAGCAATCAAACGTCTCATTCCTCGAAATAGTAAAACACCCATTGGGATTATTGATGCTTTATCTCGTCCGTCCGCCATTCACCAGTTGTTACGCGTAAAACTAATGTGACAAGGTTAGCTAAAATCTTCTTCGCTCTTCGGAACCCTTGATAAAAGCAGTGAGTCGACGGGGTTGAGTAAATTGGTATATGGTATGGGAGGACCGTGTGGGCCTTGGTGTGTGCATGCGTGTGTAGGCTCAAGATGTCTTGTCGGTGGTTCATTTTTTACTTCTCCTCTCGCCCTTTTAAAAGGAAAACCGTTAACCATATGCAAACAAATTGATTTTCCTTTCTCGCCGACTGCCGGCTTTCACCTTGCTTGTGATTTTGCTCTTAAAATGGAAGCTCACTCAAGCATAATCTCATACTTGTTTGGTGTGTGTGTGTTCGGTTTTCAGGAGTACCACTGATACGCAAACACATACACTCACACTCTCACGCAAACATATAAAGACGATCACTAGCTTACGCTAGCTGATGAGGTTCGTTGCTTGCGTTCTCGTTGCTTCTTGAGCTATTGCCGTTCCGTTACCCGGTTGGCAAGGAAAGTTCACCTTTAACCTCGGCGGGAATTTGTCGACGAAATGTTTGAGGTAATGTTCCCTCAACTAGCTCAAATAAGACAGCGAGAAAAAGCGAGTCAGCCAGGGAAAGAGGAAACAATCTTGTAACGCTCTTCAAGAAGTGAAAGACTTCCGATGCCGGTGCGACAGACGGGCATTAAGCACACCTGGTGCAGGAGGAAGAAGGAGAAGCGAGAAAGCGCGTTATAGATTTTCCTCTTACGGTCGTTGGAAAATGAACGAAAACCCATAAGCCTCGGCGAAAAAAGTCGGACGACTCATTGCGCGCTCATCTTGAAAGCCAATTTAGCGGAAAAAGAAATATGTTATTGAATTTAGTGCCAGGGCGATATGCAAATTTCAATTTTTGCGTTATGAGTCTTTTCTGCCCCCCTCCCTGCTCCCGTTTTCCTGCACAGCCTTTTTTGTTGTTGTTGTTGCTGTTGTTGCTTTCAGCTAGTGAGTGGGGCAGCGGCAGAGTATGGTGTTTATATTTCCCGCTGCTTACCCCAGGGGCTGCGCGTACCCTTTTTTTACGCTCCCCACAACATCACGAAGTAGCGAGTGTGCGGGCGGTTTTTCCCGCTTGGTTGTAGCGTCATAGTGAAAAGCCGTCGTAGGAAAGTCCCCCTTCCCCCCCCCCCCCAGGAGGGTAACACGGTTGGGTAGAAAGGGAGAAGGCTAGTGATGAATAAAATTACATTGCCAGTGAACCATTTTTCGTGTATTTGTCTGTGTGCGTGTGTTAGCCTTATTAGCTACAGCCGTTGGGTGGCGGTTTCGCTATCGACAAATTTTAAAATTATGACTCCCGTTTTCTCCACCTCAAGGTTGCGATTTTCATCTCGGGAATGCTTTTGGTAGGAAGGAAGGTTGTAAAAAAAAAACTCTGGGCCCTATCGCAACCCTCTGTGCAGTAAAGATCCCAATCTCAGCACTCAGCACAAACGAGTGTAGATGAGGGGCTCCGTTTGGGGTTGACACATAAAAATCCGCCCTGCTAACCAGTAATTTAATGTCGAAATCAATAGGCGTACAACCGCAGCACGAGCGGGTGGTAAAAAGCTTTCCTAATTTGACCGCATATTTTGTGGCGGCAAGTGTATGGGTCGGAATTGGAGTGTGTGTGTGTGTGTTTTTTTTTTGTTATCGCCTCGCCGTATCCCGGCTGGTGAAACGAAATTATAAATTATTTTATTATCCAACTGCGTACCCTTACAGCTACCGGGAAGCTACGGGCTGAGAAAATGGGGGAACAGCCTTTATCACTCGCGCCGATTGGCTTTTTCCGTACAGGAAGGGCAAGGAACCATATTTTCATATTGTCTCCAATGGGGCGTAACATTATCGCCTACTGAGCGGCGTCGATAACTTGAAAGGAGTGGAACCCATTTAAAAGAATCTGATCTATTCGCTGTGTATGCGTATGTGTGTGTGTGTGTGTGTGTTTTTTTGGGTGAATGATTTTGTATTGAATTTATTCTGATTTTTTTTTAAACCGTAACATGATCTATGCGAGGGATACACATAACGTCTCGGTAACATAGCAAAGTGGAAATGAGACTTTATTACATTTGAATGTCGCACAGCGAACCTAACGAATGAATGATGCGAATGTTTCTCATCTGAAACGGGAGAAGGCTCGAAAACTTAATCCACGGTGTAGTGGTTTCATAAAATTCTCTTATCATTGGGTTGGATACTCCTGCTTTCCAAAACAGTTGCCCTGCTACGGTAGCTGTCGTGGAGCGAAATTGAGAAGCTTGCTTTTCAATAAAATTTAAGGTTGCTGTAATTAGATTCGTCCCGGAAGTTTGATAATTAGCTAACAATAAAACGCTTTGCTTCGGCCACTTTTACCGTCTAGGAAAGAGACAAAGACTGAGTGGGATTAAACTTTTCCTCGGTTTGGTGACGATGGTGGTGCGCAAAAGGAAGCCTTTGTTTTTTTAATTAAAGTTTCAAAAGTGATTTTGCTTTCAGCTGAGTAGACCTGATACTGTTACGGTACGTTTCAAACTAGAATCGAAGTATTTTAAAACAAAAATATAGTTTTTGACGCACGATGGGCAAAAATCTGGCGAAAACTTTTCTAATAGCAAATATTAATTCGATTCGTGCACTTGCCGTAAAATAACGTAAATGAAAGTAAATTATCACTAAATATAGCTACCCTGATAGAAAAGGTGACGGCAGTCCATTTTGACTAGCGATGCCTTTTTTCATTTACTAACAAAGCAACATAGATAAAGGTTCGATTTTCCATCCTACCCGTAATTATTCGCAAGGGGATAGGGTTTTATTCGCACGCGTGTTTCATGATTATTACCATCGAAACAGATTAATATGCATTTTAATCGAGGGATTGCATATATACATGTGTGCTTATGTGTACTATGTGTATGTGTGTGGGTAAGTTTTTTGTAAACTCATTTTCCCTCTCTCTCTCTCTATCTCTCTTTCTCTGCTTTGCACGTTTGGTTCACGAGTTGAAGTTGCTGCTGTTTGTTTTAATGTTTACCATTCGCTGGCCACCTTCGATGTGGTTTGTGATTTTTTTTTTCGATGGATGCAAGAAGGAACAAAAAAAATCCTCCCCCCCCTCCTCTCAGAACAATCAAACTGGGAGCCCAACCATGGGAGAAGCTCACCAATAGCGTGCAAATTATGGATTAATCGCGTGGAAATCTGAACCGACAGTCGACCGTGTCTGTCGGATGTGTTTGCCCTGGTGGAAAAGCGGGGCGTGTTCGTGCGTTTGTGTGTTTTCCATTTATACTCACCTCACCGTGTGTGTCATTATGAGTCATTATTACCAGTTAAAATCCGAAACGAAGCGAAGAAAATGGCCACGAGAGATTAACGATGAGGTTAAAGTAAAATCAAGCGTATTAGCGATAAATAAAATCGGTCCTTCCGGTTGGTGTCCGGGGAAACCGATCTATAATTAAAATCCACAATGCAATTGACAATTCCACTTTTGTGTGCATTTCCGGTTCGCATGTCGTTTAATAAATTGGATAACGCTTTAAGCTCACACGCAAGAAAGAAAAATATAATAAAAATAAACCTAACGGCCAAAAAGCCTCAACTTACATTATATTTATGAATGTAAACTTGACAGAGGATTGGTACAGTGCAAAAAAACACTTTGTAATCAATTTTAGTTGTGTCGCGAAAGTTTTCCATCATTTTATTGCCAATCGATTGCGATGTAAAAAAGCAACAAAACAGTGACAGGAGCAAGCGAAACAAAAGAAATGAAATGGGAAAATGTAACCATTCTGCTGAATCACCTACAGCTTACGCAGAGCTAGTGACAGTCACTCCCCGTCGCTGTTCACCTCCCCCCTCCCCTTTTATCCACCCGTACTTTCGGCAATCCCATTTCGCCGTGAACAATCGCATGACAGCAATATTTTCGCTGCCGGTGCCGTGTTCGCGGTTTGCACTTTCTGCATCAATCCATCAGGTAAACATTGCGCTAGATCCGCTCGGGTGTAGCGGGATCGAATTGCACGTTGCTGGTATTTTGTCATATTTGCGGCAATAGCTACTGGCACAGCACAGCAAAAAAAACCAACAAAACCACCACAAAAAGTGTTACTGACAGCGGCGGTTTTTACACTTATTAAAATTCTGGGGGAACCTGCTAACGGGAATAGGTGCAAGGGGGGTTCGGAATGACTATGGTTCGTCTCGGTTGAGGATTGTAGTGTTTGTTTGTGTTCGTATCATCGATATGGGAGTTTTTGCTATTTCAAAACTATACATAAAGAGATATAATAAAGAAAAATAGAAAGAGAGAGATAGAGAAACAGAAAAAGAAAGAGAGAGAGAGAAAGAGAGAGAGAGAGAAAGAGAGAGAAAGAGAGAGAGAGAGAGAGAAAGAGAGAGAGGACAATTTTGAATACCTTTAAAAAGGAGAAACTGATTCAGATTGATGGTACTTAATGTTTCAAGCGATGGCGATTTATGATTTACTTTCTATAGGGGATGGTAGGTAAAGACGGACACTGCGGGTAAGATGACTTTTCAAAATATGCATGAAAAAGGTAATTTACATGCAGCATTCAAACATTTGAGCAAAACAACACATTTGAGAACATTTTTGGCATTATATATGCAAAATTGGATAAGTTCACGAACAAAACAATTTTTCCATCGTACGCACCCTGGTGGATCCAATTTGACTACTGCGGAGCGTAAGCTCTGTAGCTTGCATTGTTTATATTTTCGGAAGTTTTATTACATGAATGATTTGTGATGGTTATTAGCGAAAAGCTGGTGAAAGAACGAATATGAAAAATAAAAAATTAATGTTTTTCGGTGGTTTATGTATCCTGACACCAAAGCGGGAAAGCCGGACACTCTTTCGTAGGGAAAGATGGACTCCGATTTTGTGGATTTATTTTAATTCTTATATCAATTGGTGATGAATATATTTCATCAAAACCTTTAATAAGTGTATTTCAAAAATATTAACCTTCCAGGGACTGGAGAAAGTATTGAAATTAACGAGAAATGAAACACCGGTCAAAATAACAGTCAAGTGTTATGCTATTACTCGCGCGACGCTGGTGAGGCACTTCACAAAACCCAATATCACGGCTTGGACAAATTCAAATCATAAAAAGAGGGAGCACTGATATGAAATCGTTCATGAATAGATGAGAGATACTATGGAATTAAAAATATCAAAAAGTTCAATCTTCAATGGAAAAATGACTGCGCCTAACAAATCCCTCAAACCTGCTGTGATCGCAGTACTATTAGACTGTTGTTGTCGCTGGTGCAACGTCAGCTGTTAGTGTCCGATATTTCAAAACTGCTTTTGTTGCTACGGATGTAGCTATCTGTTTATTTTGAGTAGCTTTGTAGAAACATTTCTACAACTGTCCCTCGCACATATATTTACCGCCGATCAGATTAAATCGTCGTCTGTCCTTTCTGGTGTAATGGGTTCGGAAGATAGTCACGGTCGCCATGTAATGTGATGAGCGTACATATGGTACATACTGTATATCGATCAACGTCACGGTAGATCAGTTTTTACTGACATGAGCCGAGGTGGAATAAAACTTCGTTCGAGCGGACTTTTCGACACTTGATCGTCCAGGCGATCATAGAAACCTTTAGGGGGTTTCTCTTACTGGAAACGTTGGAGTTTAGAGGCCTTACCTTGGGTAGGGGGACATAACTAAACTCTTTAAATGAGAAGTCGAAGGATGTTGGATGGGCATAGTCCTATCCTGACAGTTCGAACGAATCTGACTTGCCACGGTCGGAATTGGTTTTATTTATATTTAAAAAGTTTCGTACATTTGGTTTTGGAATGTGTTTTTGTCCTAATTAAAGGTTATTGATATGAGATGCAATTTATACATTGTATCGGAGTGAGGTGTCTGTCATTATGTGCATATGCTGCGCTTTTAGTGTTTTTACGAGGGTTCTGGAAAGTATAAACTGTTCTAGCTAAAGAACGGGTGCGTTCATCGATCTTTGCCTACACTGCGCTTTTAGCGATAAGTTGCTATGCGTTCTCTGTTTGTACACTTTGCTGCAGTAACGCTTGAAATTGCTTATGTTGCGCGTTTCTGTTGTTTTCGATATATGTGTCTCAATGGTTTTTCTATGGACGGTATGGTCTGGGTATGTTGCTATGGTGTGGATTGATTTGCAGATGTAATATAATGAATGTGTTGCAATAGTATGATTTGGTTTTCCGAAGTGTGTTACGATGTCTCTATAGCTGATAGTGTGGTTTACAATAAGTTCTGTTTAGCAGATATGCTACACTGGTTTCTTTTTTGCTACTGCCTCGATGGCGCTTTTTGTTCAACAGCTGCTCTATTTGGACCCGTATGACCCTGCTTAACTCTGCTAATTGGCCCTAAAATCACTAACATTGTCTCATATTGGGTGTTTTTTCGTCCTTCTCTATTTGATCGTGGCGCCACCTGTCTATCTGTGTTAACGTCTATCTATTCGAGCTGTTTTCAAGCAACCTCATATTTATAAACATCTGTCTGTCAAATCCCGCACGAGATAGATATCGTGCCAACAGCATTAGATTCTCCATTCTTCGAGGTGTTAGAAGTGGCGCTTACATTTCCTAAATTAACGGCTGAATGAACCGCCGTTGCAATTTGCCAAGAATTGGCCATGAAAATCAATGGGATATGTTAAAATATTATGAACCTCTTCAATTTTCAACGTTTTTTACAGGTGTCCTTACCTTTCATGGAATCCATTTTTCCCATATCAGGTGTCCGTTTCACCCGAACGTTTCAAAATTGCACGAAAAATCATGTTTTTATTTAATGAAATAGACTATAAAAGATAGCAATAGAAACATAAAAGATTCAACACATTTTCTGATAAAATCTGAGTTAAAGATGCATGCACATTTTCATGATCGTTGTATTGATATATTCCAAGATTATTCACATTTTCCTTAAGGTATCCGTCTTTACCTACCTTCATCTATCGATTTTTAGCTGATAGAATGTATAATTCACTATATGCTACATTTTCCATCAATTTGTTCAGTTTGAAAATATTTTTTTTTTTGCTTTTTGCAAATGCTAAGCAGTGCCGTCTTGTTTCTATTTTTTCTAACGTAGCACGTTGTGAATAGATTGCTACTAACCGAATTTTATTGAGAGGCATAAATCGATGATAGAGGCTGGAGGGAACTGGTTGCAAAAGTTTCGAGCAGGTGGATTGATTTTGTGCCACTCTCACCAGTCTTGAATGAACGAGAAGGAGAGCACGGTCACAGATTAGTACGCAATATTGCTATAAAATGAGATAGCAATCCGAAAGGTAGGCAACTACCGTGACAGCTGTGATGATATCAGGGGAGAGAGCGCCCGGGATGTTTAAGCCACATGGCGGATCAGTTTTTCCGCAAGGAGTTTGCCGGCTACTAGTGGAGTGGAGTGGAGCAGCAAACCACAAAACATGCTTATCCCATCCTGTTCGACCGGCACGGGGAGATGATCGGAGAGTGGATGTAGCTGCTCTCGCGTAAAGTGTCGGATGGATGGGCGAGTTTTTTTTTTTAACGACAGGGATGTTGTAATATTGTTTTCAATGGGAACGGAATACATTTATGTTTAACAGTCTTGTAAGCATTACAACGTAGCTTTTCTTTGCTCGCTTAGCCTATTGTAGATGGGAACATTTTAGTCCTAGCTTCTTCCGAGCAGTCTACCTTGCAATCTCGATGACAACATTTTTTCGAACATTGCTTTGTTCGGCGCTGGCTTGCGTTTCGGTGGGTTGAAAAGCAATTTACGAACTCTCCTCTCCTCCGAACACCCCCCCCCCCCCATGAAAGGCGCTGTTCGTTGCGAGCGGTACTATAATACCGGTTCCTATCCTCATATGTGCCATTTGTACCGGGTCTCAACTGGATCCTAAATCAACAACTATCAGGCCGCTGTGAAAGAAGGGAAATAGCGCGCGCGCCCGCTCGTTCGCTTATATTTTATTTTCCCGCCTTGTCGATGAATTTTTTCTTTGCGTCTTCTTTTCATAGCGTGCCAACATCGAGTGTCCGGCCTTTTCTCGTTACAGTTGTAACTGCGCTTTTTCCAACCCGCAGACCGGATGCTTCCAGCAATGACTTTGGGAGCGAAAGCAATCCGAGTTTTTTTTGCGCTGTCTTGACGTTGTATCTCTTTTCCAGAGAGAGGGTAGGTTTCCTTTTTCGGGATTGTTTCGTTTTGTTTTCTGTCAAAATATATCACATATCCGGGAGACGCATTGGACTTGTGGGTCCCTTGGGCGGAAAGGGGATGTTGGATATTCATCTCACTTCCCGCCCCTTTCTCGATCATTCCTGTATCTTCGATTGTGATTCGGTGTCGGTAGCGCTTGGGAAACAGAGGCTAGACGGAGGGTCAGTGTAAATAAATTTAAATAACATTTACCATTTCACTGGGAATGGGTTTGACATGCCGGAATGACGTTGGAATTCCGGGACGCACTTTTGCCGAGGCAATGTTTGGCTGGAGTTTTTATTTTCCTTTTCTACCCATTTTGTACCCTTTCGGGCGGCTACATCTTCGGCGGATTAATTCTTACTGGAAAAACTTGTGAAACGTTCGTGAAGGTTTGAAAGGTGCTCGTAAAAGAGAAAATTTCAAATTCTAGTGTTTGTCGTATCCTGGACGGCTTGGCAGAATTTGTTCCATAATTCTGAATGTCAGCTTTTGAAGGCTTGCAGATGACGGAGATGATGATCTAGTGATGGTAGCAGGTACACATGACTAAAAAAATGCCTCTGATGGTCTTTAAAAAAAAATGATGGTCTTTACACAACTAACATCTCGGAATAGCTTTACAGTTCTGGAGAAAAGTTGCTCCATATCCCAGACTATAAAAAAATAAAGAAATAAAGAATTAAGGTTTAATGTCAACATAAGCTGTGCTTGATCAAATCAGCTACTCAAAAGAAACAGGCTCTCCAAAGATGCTATGCAGTAGAGCTCGTTTGGAAGTTACACCAAGTTGTCAAGACTCCTTTACCGGGATATTGCAATATTTTGGTTAATTGATCGGCACAACTGTTTCACGGTTTTAGCGGGGAAGAGAAGAGGCCAAGCTACCAAAATAGTAGGTATTCGCACGTCTACATGCGCTGGGACGTTTACATCACCGTTATTACCACAACTCAACTGCCGTTTTAATACACGAAAGAGGCACACATGGATACGTCCCATAGCAAAGACGCTCCGGAAAAGTTCTTGCCAAACGGTTGCATCGTACAATGCACGCCGAATGCGCGTAAGTCTTCGGAGTAAGAGATGTTTGAAAACGTTGTCTTGCCGCCCTCCAGGAGCTGGTGTGGCACATATTTCTTTGCGGTTTTCATACTGGGGGTGGGAAAGAAAACTCTTCCCAGGGGAAATTTGAAACTTTTCTCGCCCACTCCCTTCTGCTCCGTGCGTGCTAGCTACCAGCTCTACGGGTCGTGTTGGAATTTTCAGTTTCGATTCTCTCTCACACACTCTCACACATACACATCCACACCCACATATATATACAATGCTCAAAAGCTACTGCCACCATTAAGCTGTGCAACACGTACGGACAGCAAAACTGTTGTTTATGCTTTTCGCTTCGTGCTGCTGCAGCTCGTGCTCGGACGTTGCACGGGAAAGGTCATCCGTTGGACAAGTTGGAGCTCTCACTAAGGCCGCACAGCTTTCCCTCGGTGTGTGTGTCTCCTGGAAATCTCGCCAGAAGAGCAGTTGTAATTTACACTGAGCGACAGTTTATTTTCCCCATGTCCCAGCTTCCCTTCCCTTCTTCCAAAGGACATCCAATGGTGGCACGGTTCCAAGAACAAGTCAATCTTTGTATCCCTGTAAACTTTCTTTCACCGTTTTTATCCCTGCCCG
>SIXB01003653.1:0-20848 GCA_007018985.1 Anopheles bwambae
CAGCTTACACCGCCTCAACGACTTTGCATATGAGGGGCTACAGTTCGGTTGCTGTAACGGCTTGTGGGGTAGTTGTGGGGTTGAGTTTTCTTTCTTTTCCTTTTTAACATTTCACGTAAAAATAGCACCCAAACCAAATGTGCTTCGGAATGTGGCCGAGTGGGTGTGTGCAGAAAACAGATACGGGGGAGATATACTTAGCGCACACACACGGGAAACGGATGGGGTGTGTGTTGCGGGTTGCCAACACACCCGCACACCAACACCCCCGTATCTATCGCTCGGTGCTATTGGGGTGTAGCGTTTTCTTCGCTTGTCATGCCAGATTTTGATATACATTTCTATATTTGTACATGATTGAATTTTTGCATTTACAGCCCGCTCTGGAAAACAGCACAAGAGCAGCAAAAAGAAGGGAACCGTTTGCTGCCAGTAAACAGTGGGGCATGGGTAGCGATGTGCTGAGCACGCACGATTCCGATCCGACACCGACTATTGTTAGTGAGATTCCGATTCCGGCAAAATAGGAACCACTAATTCCTCCGGCAAAATAGCAACCACTAGTCGTCTGGAGTCGTCCGGAGTAGTGCGGAGTAGAGTCATCCGAAGTCGCCCGGAGTCGGAGTTGTCTATAGTCTTTCGGAGTCGCCCGGATTCCGGAAGACTCCGTATGACTCTGGAAGATGTCGGATAACTTCACCTCCGGACAACTCCAGATAACTCTAGACGACTCGGGATGACTCCAGACGACTCTGGATGACTCCGGGTGATTCCAGACGGCTCCGGACAATTCTGAGCGGACTTACCTTCCGGAGTCGGTTCCGAAATTGTCAGAGCCGGATCGGAGTCGACTCCGAATTTTTTTCCAACCTAACCCATCACTAGACATGGGACGGCAACGAGAAAGTTAATTGCTTTCGTGGACGTTTTTCATCAATATGCTAATAGCGCAGCATCGCCAATCTAGCCCAACGAAGGGCGTATCGTTTGCCTGTTGCGTGTACTCTGCTCCGCAGCAAAGTCATCGAATAGTAAGATGTCGTAAATCAATCGCTCAGGCATATTGTCAGACGTAAAGTCTGCTGCCGTTCAAGTGGGAAAAAAGGCAGACTGGTATGGTGAGAAGCTACGGGAGGGGGGAATTCAACACAGTCCCCTGGGTGCATTCCACTTCCTACGCACGCTGAACTGGCTTGACACGGGCCCTGGTTGAACTGTGTTTCCAACAAAGCTGTATCAGCAATCTATAACTGAAGAAATAATGTATGTACTTCGGTAGTTGTTGTCGGGCTATTGGATCCCCGGAAATAGCCTGCAACGATACAAGCGTGGTTCCTACTTAGATCGGCATCAGGCGATCTTCATTTTGGTGGCACGCTCTGCCACGAGGCGATATAGTTGACACGGCACGGATCAGGCCATTCGCTCGCTGGCGCCATCGTTTATGTAATTCGGACTGTTTTCGCTGCCAACAGTTGCGCTGCTCACCACCACCACCACCACCACTCACCACGATCGAGTAGTAATTGTGATCGAGTCTCCCTTCCGCCTGTCCACTTTGACCAGTTGACGGTGTGTTCCTGCTCCACACGTTCGGCCAGTTGCGTCTCCCGTGGTGGCGGGTTTCGGAACAAGTTCGGTCGGTCTAATTGGTGAAACGGCCTACGCCGGCCGTCCTCTGCTTCCCTCCGCTTGTACGCACTGGGACGATTTTGGTGGAACAATCGTTGGAAATTATGATCCGGCCAGTTTTGGGCCGTTGCCTCGGCTCTCTTTTGGCTGATGCATGCGGTGATCACGTGAACCGCCGCTGCCGCCGCCGCCGGTCGTCGTTGGCTGAAGTTGAGAGGGTGTGTGTGTGTGTGTGTGTGTGTGTGTGTGTGTGGCTTGAAATCTGAAGCAGACCCATCGATTTCGTTATCGCCCCGGCCAGATCACGAGAGGAGCAGGAACGAGTTTTTCGAGGCGAAGCGAACGACACCGATGCGATCGAGCATTTATTTCCAGCGCAGCTTTTAATGGTATGGCCCGCGCTGCAGCCAGCTTAACGAGGGAAAGCTGTCGACTGCATTCTGGCAGTATTTCGGGCTCGGGTAAAGATCTATAATTATAATAGGCTTGTTATTGTTAAAAAAAAACTCGCTCATTAATTGTGCCCAAGCGGGAGCGAAATCAATTACTGGTTTGGCATTGCATGACCCGTCGGGGTGTAAATGATACGGCCGTGCATTCGAATGCATCGTGGACACTGGATTCGCTCGCCCCGGATTCAATCCATTCGTTCACCCTTTGCCACTCAGCAATCGAGAATCAGCAATCGAATCGAGTGTCACCGGTACTGCGACCAGCCCCAAAGGCAGAGGTCACCGGGAATCGCTGATAAGTGGCGGTGGCGATGGTGGGTGCCCCCGGTTGGTTGGGATGTCCTGCAAAAATGGAACCTCGAGGGGGAGGGAGGAGGGAGCGAATGTAAACTACCAACAAGCACAATAACAACACGCTCATACACACTCGCAAACACATTTGTTTTGCCACGGGGGCATTAAAAGACCGCGGAGGCTTGCCTTCGAACCGTCGTTCGAGCTGAGCAAGTCGTTCGAAACCACTACACCTTACACACACATCCTTGTACGGTTGATAGTTGATGGCATTCTTGGCGGAAGTTTTGTCACATTCGCAAGGACGTCAGAATTGACTAGAATAAATGATGGTTATTGTCTTACATAACAACAGAATTCGTACTTGAACAGCGGCGGGGATGTGTGCCTGTCCTTGAGAAGACACTACGAACCAGAATAGTTTACATATGGGCCAACTTGCGCCAACACCTTGTCCTTGTGACAGTTATTGGATCACGCAGGAATAGTAGCACGAATTATAAATGTAAACGTTGATACACGTTTAAAGACAGTCAAAGAAGCCAGCTCGGTCCCAAATCAGCGTCTAACACGCTTTGTACGCATGGTAAGGTTATCAACGCCAACAGGGTGACAGAGGTAACGTTTACACTGGTCCGTTCCTGTCCAGACGGCTGATAAAGCCGATGAACTGATGACCTGTCCCAGGGGGCGGGGCGTTTTTTTTTTTCGCTCCCCATTAGCCCCAAGAACTTGACGCTTGCGAACGCCACCGTGATCGACACTAGGTTACGCGTGCTTGTCGCGTGACGAGGAAGCGTATTGCGCACACCTTTCGCGCACACGAGCCACCGTTCGATCGTGACAGCGAACGAGCGAGCGAGCGTGGGGGACAGCACATGGAGCAACAATGGCGTCGGCTTTTACCGTCTATGAATTATTTATAAAAAAAAAAAACGGCTCGTAAGGTGAGGGGCAAACACACCACATGCACAGCTCCGGCGGTGAGTGAACAGCTGAGTGGATGGTGGTTTCTTTCGGGACATCTTTTCGCAGACGTACAGTTTTGCGGACGGCGGCGACACGCGCATCCATTGATGTTTCAAGTTCAGCTCGCAATGTCACTCACAATTTGCAAGGTTTCGGGTTCGGTCATAATGTGCAAACGGTCTAGTAAGCCGTTGCTAGGTGCCGCGAAAGACCGCTGTCCGTTGTGGTACCCACCCCCAACAAAACCACATCAATTTAGACGTTAATCGTTTGCGTGTCGCCCAACACTCCGCCCTCCCCTTCTTCTCTTTATGCGCGGTGATTAGTCAGCGAGATAAATTGCCCATGACCTGACAACCGATATTTACGTTACCTAAATTTCATGCCACAGAGCCGGTCGGTGACCGGGCAGTAGCGTGGCAGCGACAAAAGCAAAGGAAAAAACAAACTCACCAAAATTACTTTTGCATCACTGCTCTGCCTGCTTCGATTAGATAAGAGCACAAGTATACTGCCCTACACTGAGGTGAAATTTGACATACGGCTAGAATTCGTTAACAAGCTCTGCTTGCACTCCCGGCCACCAGACGACCACCACCACCCTGTGTCGTGTGATACTGGCAATCGAAAGTGATAAGGTGTGTGTATGGCCGCGCACACAGGTTCTTTCGGCAATTCGAGGCGTCCGTAGTAAAAGACGAGTTTGAAGCACACCCAGTTGCCAATCGTGAAACGAGCTGGCGTCTAATCGGAGTTACTACAATTTCCCTGTTTCCAAAAATACGCCAACGACACACGGCACTCACGCTGTGAATCACTCGGCCACTGAATGATACAAGAGTGGCTCCGGCCCGGCCACCACCACCCCGCGGGGAATAGTGTTTGTACCGGTGATGGTGACCTTTCTGCCGCCTGCTTGATGTTTACTGTTTTCTTAATCTTGCCACTGTGTTTGATAAGTTTTCGTTCGCGTTTGTTTTCTTTTTACGGGTGTGCGTGTGTGCGCGCGCTTGTTTGCGTTTTGTGTTTAACAGTCGAGCATGTACGAGAAGGTGGCGTCTCAGGCCCTTTGGCTGCACCAATGTTACCCACACCTCCGATGACCTTTTAGGAGCGTTGGTAGACGAGGGCGGAGGAGAATCGTCTTCAATCGAGAATTCGACAAATCTTCTCACACCTCGTGTCCACCTATAGTAATAAGGCCGTCGTAACACGCCATGTTATCAGGTTCGGGCAGGCAATTAGAATTAACGGTTTTGTGATGAGGCTTTTTATTGATTGTTTACAATTTCCCTGTTCCTAGCAGAGGAGCCTCATATCACAAGAAAGCGAAGAAGAAAAAAAAACACACACACACACACACACACACACAGAGCGATGGTGGGAGGGAAAAAAGTGGGAGTATTGCAATAAATAATTGCACAACTGATAAGAGAGGGGTCAGAATGTGTAAATCATGGTGCCGTTGGGCAAAATGGTACGTTTAATGTAATGTTCCTGTGGGAGGCGGATTCGTACCATTCGTACCCCCTTCGTGCGGAGGTTTTAACAAATGTCCGTGAAAATGGTTCCAATTTATCGCCATTCATTTATCTCACCCCCCCCCCCCCCCCCCCCCCATCCCCATGGCCAAGAGAGGGCAAAATTGCAGATTGTTCCACTTCCCCGGCCCAATGTTGTGCCCAGGGATCGAGATCGCGATCGTTTTACTAGGCGGGTGCGGGCCGCGATCAATAAATATGCGCTGTAGCCTGCAGGTACCAGTGCCCCTCCTCCACCACCATGCCTACTACGCATCGCAACATAATCATCATCCTCCTGAGGCTTTTTTTTGCGGCACACATGGCAACGCGCACCGATGCAACATTGTAGCCAGGCGTGTAGAGACGCTCACCCAACACACTCGGTTGCCCTTTCCTTCCGCGGCGCATTAAACACGTACCACCATTCATTCATAATTCAACTGCCCAGCACCTATATTCTGTACAGCCTGTCCCGAGTGCTCGGTTTTCGGTGTCCCCTTTAATCTTCCGTAGGCGTCTTGGCGAAGCCATGTTTTCTCGCGATGAGCATGTGGCGTAGGTGTGCGGTGTGTGTGCGTGGTGAAAGCATAAATTGCATCGACCCGAGGCCCACGACGATGTCATTGACTGGTGCATGGATGGTGGTGTACCCCCGGTGTCTTGGCCCAATTGAAAGGGACGAATTGGATTAGTGTTGGGTCTGGCTTCTCTTTTTGAACAAGGGTGGGGAAAGTGTGCAGCTTAACTGGAACGCCAGCGTGGAGGTTGAACGTGTGTGTTTGTATAGGCAAATCAATGTTTAAAGTGTGTTAGGTTCGTTCTAGAAACCGAGGCTTTCGTTATGTTAGAATGCGTTTTCTCTTCGGTCTTCAAACTATCACTGGTACTTACCGTGGCACAGGCTAACTAGAAGGGCCGGGGTTTGCTGCTTCCTTGCCTTTTGCGCGTTGAGAAGACAGCTCGTACACGGGTAAACTCACTTGAAGTGGGCACTTCTTCACGCCAGCAATCGTTCAGCAATGCAGACACTTGCCTAACACAACGCCTAACAATCTAGCAGGCGGCGTGAAACACCCCGAAACTATGCACACACTTTCGTACGCAAACACACACGCACACGCGCGGACACTTACACTGGTGGGCTCACTTGCTCTTTCGGGCCTTGTCCCGTGGAAGGAACGCGGCTAGCCGGAACGATGGATGCATCGAAACACGCGAGTTAGGAAACCGTTGAACAACAGGCGACGACACAACATCGCCCGAAACCGGCACTGAAGCTGCGATCGCACACACGCACTGCTCTGTTGCCAACCAAGTCGATGGTGGGGAAGGGGGGGGGGGGGAAAGCACTGGTTTATTTTTAGCTGAAGTTCACCGGCGATGGTCAGTCAGCTGTGTGTCCCGGCTGAGTGATATTTCGGTGGGAGTAGAAATAACGGAATTTAGGCAAGCCACGTCACACACACACACAAACACGCGGACAACCAGCCGACGTCACGCACTTAAAGAAGAGCTAGAACGGATCGGTCGGGAACAAGTTGCCGCGATTCACTTTCATTGGCGTGCCGTGATTTGTTTCGCCCACTGTTCCTGCGTGTTTTCTTTTCCTGTACGAGGAATAAAAGGATCCTTGCACAAACACCTTCCCCGTTCCTTCTTCCCTTTGCACAGTCAGCTGTTGAGCCCTTGAGCCACACCCTTCGGTGAATTCCGACCTTTTCTTCTTACAATGGACGCTCACTTCTTACACACGCTTTCACCACCATCGTATCATCCCGTTTTTTTTTTGTAAAGGAAGGATGTACGGAGCAGATCCTTCACAGACGGTTTCACAAACACACTTTAGAAGGAAATGGACGGCACAGATGTAGCTGCTTCAGGACGCCTTCTTAGCGAGCAATTGTGCCCCTGCACTGTTGCTCATGTTGTTCCGCCGTAACCACGTTTCAGAGATAGAGGCCACAAACTCTAAAGGCTGAGACGACCGGGAGTGTATAATATAGCAGTAGCAGCAGCAGCAGCTCTCCGGGGTTGCTGTTGTCGTGTTTGGTGCCGTGTGATGGTTGCGGGAAGAGCGAGCTACGTCCATTTGCTTCGACCGTTTATCGAAGACTCATGCCTCGGTGCGCCGAGCGAAGGAATTAAATGGTACTACCTTCATTCATGGCGCACAGGGCCTCGGTCGTTGTCGATCGCATGCAGCACAGCGTTTCCAACTGAGCGCGATAGGGGTGGCTCTCTCGTTCTCTGCGTCGTTGCCTACTTGTCCGCTCTCGCTGAAGGTGAGCGTCCACGGGAATCAGTGAGTAGAAACGGCCAACAGTCTGACAAACGCATAGACATTTGTAGGGTTCCGTTTCGTGTGTTTGAATGCTTCTCGATAATCTCTGCAACTGCAGTTGTAGTTTTATTCTATAACATTCTTTCTTCCTGCTCTTCTACAACTTCTGGTAATTAATCATGATTTTTTTTGTAATATTCTTCCAAAGTAACCCCTAAAACATGACTTTTTTTCCATTTCTCCTTCACATGAGAGCAACATCATTGTTCTCACCGCTCTCTTCTATACTCTCGGCGACACTGAAAACAGTGCTGCGGTGCATAGCCGATAGTAAGACTCTGTGTGTGCATCGCGCACAATGTCATCATGATTTATCTTGCGCTTAGATAAGCGAATTCTGCGCCAAGATCCGCGCCAACACTGGCGCACGTTGAAGCAGAAGGATTTAGGTTGTAGTTTAAATTTAAGGATCAGCAGCAGCCGGCACACTCGTGGCGTGCAAGTGCTGTCCAATCGCAAAAACCCCAACACGAATGCGATCAACAAAGGTCAGAGAGAGAGCGAGAGAAAGCGAAAGAAAGAAAGAGATAGTTAGAGAGAGAGAGAGGGAAAGAGTGATGCTTATCGTGCATCTGGCCAAGTGCAGCCGCTTATCAGTGCCGCTTAAACCGGGCGCGACACTGCATTTTATGCCCTTTTGCCACCGAGCGGTGTAGCGGTGGTGGCGGCGGCGTCGGCGGCGGCAGAAGTGGAGGTTTGTGAAAATAGCATTGGCCATTATCGGTAGACAACGGTTATTATGACGAAAGAGGGAGTAAAGAGTGCACCACTTCGCCTGAGCCCTGCCTGTTCAATATCGCGCCCTTTTGCCGTCGTTGCGCTCTGCGAACGATCGGGGCCGTCCCTTTTCCCATTACGGGACCACCGTACCGCACTGATGTAAGCCCACCAGGTCACATCGTGACATCGTCTCAGCTGGTTTTGTTTTTGTTTGGTTTTCTCTGGTTCTGCTGCTGCTGCTGCTGGCAAAAGGATGCGCGGCAAAGGATGGATGGATGGGGATGGTAAGACACGCGCGCCAATACCTTGCCAGCGTACAGGTGTGCAATAGTGAACTTGGGCGTGTCCTTTAAATAGCCCAAACGTCAAGCTCTGGCAAGGTACACAGCACAGTGTCAAACAGCAGTGTTGGCTAAATTTGTGATTTACCTGTGCATCGATCTCGCATAATGGTTGTGTTGAGTCTATTGTTGGAAGCAAACACCTCCGCCCAACCGAATTTCGTGCCATCCCGTCGACGAAGGCGATCGTACGAGAGATGCACACTTTTCGTCCGATCGATCGAGGGGGTGTGTTCCGCGTGCTAATTTAAAGTAACGCACGTGCTCTGTGGGCTTAAGGGATACCCAACACCACCACAGCTTCGTTCGATTTAGCTACCATTCGTAGAGGTAGTCATTTCCGGCATTGGGCTAATTAAAACCACTTCAAGCGCGATTTCAAACAACTCACAAAACCCATACAAGCAGTGTGTGACCCGTGATTCACACACCTATATGTGACACTGTGTGCGCAGTTATGGGGACGCTACGTCAGATGCGTTAGGTTACGTGAGAGCGCTCTGCCCTATTGATAACACATCGAAACACGCATGGCATTACTACACGTTCAAACCTGTGCCCTGCGAAGGATGTCTGCGAAGCGACGAGTTGTCTAGAAACAAAATGGTTCATATGCGTGTGTTATCCGCATCCGTTTATTGCGGTGATGACCCCGAACCCGAATCAGGTAAAGTAAATGTACAGTGAAATGGCACTGCAAGAGCAGCTTCTCTTCGTAGATCACCGTAGCAAAGATCATTCACGATCATTCACTGTATTCGATTTGTTGCACCCGAAAACAGAAGGTACGATGGCACGATACACACCATTATACCATTATCACAATGTGAAGGGATGCATTTGATGCATTGCTGGAGCCCTCGGGCAGAACATATCACATAAAACAGAATTACAGTACAAAAAAAAAACAAAGACAGTCTAACAAAAAGGATTAAATAACACGTTAAAAGAAACAGAAACACAGCTCAATTTCCTCCCAAAGTGATCGTGCATCGGCAAGAGCCGAACACTGCGGGACACTTTCTTTGCACTAACTGAAGCCCTGCACCGTTTGGAGCTGCAAGGATCTGTCATCGATCACATCTCTCTCTCTGTAGTGGTGAAGTTGGCACGCATTTTTGCCCCAAATTTTATTAGTAGTGGTAAGAAGATGCTCTAACAATAGCTTTAGGTGATCGTAAGCCTTTTCACGGTACATTGCCCGTCTTTCATCGATCGAGAGGTGACTTCCAATGTAGCATACCTTGCCTACCCAAATGCGCAACATAATTACATTCTGAGCACGAGAGCCATCCATCCATCGGGTGTGAATGTGTCATTCGGGAAGCATTCATAATTCATAAGTCTTTATTTTTAGCTGCCCTTTTTCGTCTGTGTGCCTTTCCAACCCCGCCCAGTGGAGGGTTGAGTTCGAACCTGAGCCAGGGTGAGAGAGAGCGAGAGATGGGAACTGGGCAGCGGGCGGTGTGTTGGAGATTCCCGCCGGCCGCGCAGGGTTCGAGCCATCCGAGTTCGTGATAGTGTGCTAGCGATAGAGAAAAAGCCACCACCACCACCACCACCACCACCACCGACAACAACGTGCGCGAGACTGGCCGGTTGTTCCGAAAATAAACAAATCATGCAGCTAGCGCATGCCACGCCGGTGGGCAGTACTGGATTGCCTGTCCGTTCGCTGCTGTCTTGACTGGCTGGAGATGTGAGGAGGCGAGGATGGTGACTGTGGTACTTGCTATGTTTGCTTGCTCGTCATCTCCCCCCAGAGCCCGTACTGCATCGTTTGGTGCCTCTGTCTGTTGGTTAATCAGCGCGCTTAATGGCGACAGATGTCATCCCGTGGCCGCATGCAACGGAGGCTCGATGAACAGGGTTGAGGGTGGTGTTAAAGCTTCGCAAAGGCAAATGCATTTTGTAAACACTAACCGGAAATGTGGAGTCCAAACTTTGTCGACGACAGGAGAAAGTGACCCATTAGCTACACCGTATAGCTGGCGAAGGTTTCTCCTTCATTAAAATAAGATCGTTATTTCCTCTTCTTCTCTGGGAAGCGATATTAAAAAATGTACTCGAGATAAAGCACCCAAAAGTGTGGCTGGCGCCTCTAAAAACGCTTTTTAGTTTTTTTAAGAACACAATAAAAAGAAGTTGTGTTTGCTCAGTTCTATTCCTGAGAGGAAAGTGCTACAAAGCCCTCGAAACGGCTCATTGGAAAGCTCTTTTGTTTCCCCATCAAAAGACACAGCTCTTCAGCTTTACGTTTAGCGGTATGTATGCCCTTTTTCGGGGAGGGGGAAGGCAGATTACCATACCACCATCAATCAAGTGGTGACAACGGTTAAGGGGAACTATTATAAAGGGCGTTAAGCCGCTTGTAGCCCTTCCAAGATGTTCAGGCCGTTCGAAGAGGCGAACAAATGCATACCACCGTCTTTATGGGGGAAAGGGAATCGGGACTATTGAACCGGTTTTTTGGGACTCATTCACATTCATCGCTAGTGTGTTTGTGTGCTGGGGGAGGGTTGAGGGTTTGATTCAACTATGTAGTTAAGCGTTAGGTTAAGGGCTCTTTCACTTTTCGGTGTCTTCTCAGGGTGTTTTAAAAATATCTGCTGGTCACAAATGAACAATGTTGGGTTTATGAATGATCGATCGATTTGATTTCCCGGCCTTGTTGACTGCAGTAAATTAAACGATCTTTTTTGTTAGACAACCACTAAACAATAAACATCCACTATCGAACAGCTCGATCTTGTTGGAGCATCTTGTACCGACATCATGGTGTGTCTACACTACTCGATCGTGTGTTTTCTTTCACTCCAGAAAGGGAAAGATAGATAGATAGAGAGAGTGAGTTAGCTGGGCTGCACGCGCATCCTTTGATCCGTAACATGGCAGCAATTAGCGAACGATTGCGGTTCGATCCCGGCGCCCGCATGTGCCTGGCGAGCTGTCAAACATTTCACGGATTTCACGGAAAGTTTCACCCACTCGATCGCAAACAGGGCGATTCTGAAGAGCCTCTGCACCCCCCACCCCCCCCCCCCCCCCCCCCCCCCCCTATTTACGTGTTATCAATCTATTCTAGCTTGAGAGATGATGGCGCCGTCTAGACCTAGAGGTAAAGATGAGTACGTTCAGCATGTCGGTGCATTGAAAGAAACACTCGTTACCTTCAATCTAACATACCATGCCGCAGATGCACAATTGCCCACATTTACCAGTGCACCCTTTCCACCTACCTTCCCTCTCACTGCACATCGAAAGGCGTGATATGCAACACGATGCTCGTGGCCACAGCACGAGTTGGAGGAGAGTTCGGTTTACATTCGGTGTTTGCAAAACATTGAATTTTATCCGCAAGCGTGCGGAAACAAAAGATCACACACATGCACATACACGCGCGCGCACACACACGTGACACCATTACGGGCCGGAACTGTAAGCGGATGAGGAAGCAGCACAGCGCGAACACACCCCCAACACGCGTGGGGTGTGTCGGAGAAGACGATCTCACGCTTGGTATCCTTCCCTTACTCCCTTCGATCGACACACACACCAATCTGAAAAGCCGAAAATTACAACACCTCTAGCCACTAGTGGACGGGCACACGGTGCATAGTTCCGAAATCGATACCGTACCTCCCCGCCGCCCTCCAACGTCCCACGCTGGGCGCGCTTTTCGAACGCGCAACGGCCGCGGGCGGTTCGTATTTCGGCACTAATTTTCAAAAGGACGGCCTTTTGGTCCATTGTTCTTCACTTGTAATTCGATCGATTAGTTGGTATTCTGCGCCTCTATCTCTACCCATCGCTGGGAGGAGGGGGTGGGTCTACCAAGTTGGAGTAATGTACATGTACACTGTACGAGTTTTTGCGCTTTTTCGTGGAATCGCTCGCACACGCGCAGACCGTAAAGAAATATTAGACACGTTTTGGGATAAGGTTTCGCGCTGCAGGAGAATTGATGCCTTGAAATTTGAGTCGGAAGCGGAAAAGGTAAAGAAAAACCGGAAGGACCGACACGACCAGTGTCCATGGGATGGGAGGAGAAGGGGAAAGGGCATACTGAAGAAGATGCACAATTTGTGTATTCATTTGGGCACGAAGGATTTTGGGGACATTTTTTTCGGAGTCGAAAGCTTTACCATTTTTGGTTTTAAATCTACGGATAGTTTAGATGTTCTATTTATGTATGCTGTCTTGTAAGAAATACATTGTTTTTTTATCAGTGGTTTAAGGTAAAGTGAAACACACACGCACTTTTGTTTTAAAACTATACGACCATTCAAATGTATGCACCGATAATACAAACCCCGAAACGGTTGTGTACTGTACTGTAATGATGATCCACTGCCCCCCCTGCACAGCACAACATAACGCCCTTAGTCCGATTCGCTTTCGCTCTCCGACTGGAAATCGCCTACGTTGATGGAAAATTTGTACTCCTGATCGCAGCCCAGATACGAATCGCTCATGTAGTAGAGCGTGTACTCGTGGTGGCCCGGACTCGGCGCGACAAAGTTCAGCTTCACCTTTGCCTTCTGCTGCAGCGTGAGCCGTTTGATGGACAGGAGCGAGTTCGTTTTTGGATCACCGATAACGACCCACCAGCCTTCTTCGCGTTTCTATTGAGAGGAGAGAGAGAGTGAGAGAGAGAGAAAGACAGGGAAAAGGTGTAAAAAATATGTAACATGATACCCCCCCCCCCTCTGATGTTGAAGTAATTAAGAAGAAAGCTGTCACAGATTAAAGGATTTGCAAAACGGCCCCAAATGCAGAGAGAAGAGCAATGAGCAAGAGTGTTGTTGTTTTGTTTTTGCTTCATTCATCATGTTCAAATTAACAGCATAAAAGGTCAAGATCTGAGGCTAACTACTTCTTCAACGTCCATTCATGATGAGAACTTGTTCGGTGGAGGGTTCGGTTCGGTTTGGTTTGTGGTTTCTTGCGTGATCTGTGTGGTCAAGGAACGAACCGTCAACCGAAACCAAAAACAATACGCCCTCTCGCATAATCCCTCGGTAAGGTAATCAGATCAGAGCTGGGCGCGCGCATAGGGGCGATTAATAATGATCGATTATTGGATGCCGCCAGCAGAGTGCGGCAATTTAATCTTCTGGGCTGATTTATTGGGCGCCTCTGCTCTGCTCGTTCGCATTGCTTCTATAC
This sequence comes from Anopheles bwambae, assembly GCA_007018985.1. NCBI lineage: Eukaryota > Metazoa > Arthropoda > Insecta > Diptera > Culicidae > Anopheles > Anopheles bwambae. The sequence continues at coordinate 13,442 of SIXB01003653.1, forward strand.
ACACTGTACTATTGAGTTTTGTTTTCGATCCTATTACAGCTCCGATTACTGCAACTACGAAGCGCAGGCCGTAGGAAGTGGGATCAGTTTTCATGAGTGCACCACTAAACCTACAAACAACGTGTGTGTGTCAAGTGGCTGAGATGCAAATTTTGATCTTTACGCAGAAATCTCCATTCAATCTCTAAACTATGCATCAAAGGTTATACAGTTCAAACATTTCATGAAGTTCATGAGGCATTACCGAAACCTTGGGCATCGTGCCATAGTTCCGGTTCCAATCTTTACAATCTAATGCACTCTCATCATCAACTATCGAATTGTCGATCTATCAATACAATTCTCGCACAAACTACACAATTCCCAGGAACATCCTGTTTAAAGATCAAGCAGCACAGATTACCCCATTTGATCGATCGTGACTGATTCTCTACTGACGTGTCTGCTCATTCCTGCAGCTTGATTTTGCAATTAAACGCTCACTGAGCCATTGGAACAAAACAAGCAGCAAGCGTTCTTATCGCTTGAAAAACATATTCGATTGATTTACAACCTCTACGATCATTATAAATAGCTCAATGCTTACCTGGGGGAAGAACGGAGCAATCACAGGACCCGTCACGTCATCCTCGCGCTCCAATGCCACCTCCACATCGACGGACGATCCAGAATGAATGCGATCCTTGTCAAGCACCGAGAAGGTGAGCTCAATGTTCGGATAGCGGTTGCAGAACCGTGCCACGTCCGACATCTGCTGGTCGGTCATCTGGAGCAACCGGGTCCGGTCGTCATCGTCCAGCTCCATGATGTCGAACACCGTCTCGATGCCCTTCTCCTGGCAGCGCTTGATGATGTCCGTGGTGAAGTGGGGCAGCTGCTTCAGGTACGAATCTTTGCTCCACATTGCCTGCGTTACCATCTGGGCCAGTTCCATCGCAGCGACGGCGGGCGATAGCCACCCGTTGGACGACAGTACGTCGACGCACGCCTGCACCAGGCGGATGGCTTTGCCGAGGATTTGCTCCGTGTCGCCCTGCAGCTCGGCACCGAGCTGCAGGCGGGAGAGGTGGGCCTGCAGCAGCAAGTTCGTCTTGATGTGTGGATCATTGTACTTGGGGGCGGTTCCGTTCGGGCCGGTCAGCTTGTTCGGCAAACGTCCCGCCAGGCTGCGCAGTATGTTATCCTCGTGATGGCGCACGATCAGATCCTCGTACTCGGCGGCGGAGGAAATGATTTCAAGCAAACCTCGGATCTTGGTCTTGCTGTTCAGCGACAGACTGAACAGCTCAATCGTCGTGTAGTTGATGTAGTAGTACGCCGCAATCATGCCCAGATTGAGCGGCAGTGCGTCCATCTCATCCTCCACGCCGATGCACTTCGATTGCTCCAGATCGGAGAGTGTCGATTCGACCAGCTCCGACAGGTGATCGGAGAGGTGCCGGTGGGTAACACCCTGCAGGTTGTAGTAGTTGGGATTCTGTGTCAAGCGCCGGTACAGGAACGTCCACGTGAGGTAGTCGACGGCGTCCTGCTTGTTTTCGATCGTCTTCGTTACGATCTCCGCATTGAAGTGATCGTGCAGCCGATGATCGAGATGGCTCTCCACCGGCAGCGGTTCGTTGAGGAACTTCTTGTAGAAATCCTTCTTCGAGCTTTGACACATCAGCACTGCCTTCGCGTCGTCATCTTCCAGCGGTCGATTGGCACGACCGATCATTTGCAGCACATCGGTAATCGGGTAGTCATCGTACGTATGGTTCCGGCCGTTATAGAACTGCGTGTCCATAATGATCACCAGATGGGCGCTAATGTTCAACGCCCAGCACAGATCGCGCGTGCAGATGGCGATCTGTACCGCGCCCGAGTCGAACAGCTGTTCCACTATGCGCTGGTCGGCCGCCGTCAGCCCCTCGTGCATGTACGCCACACCTTGCGAGAGCGTTTCCTTCAGCGTTTTGTCCGTCATGCGGTCCAGGAATGGTTTGATGTCTTCCTCCTCGGCGTGGAAGAATCGGTTGGGCTGCAGCTCTGCCGCACAGTACGTCAGCACATCGATCGCCGTCAGACGGGCCAGCTTGCGCGACGTCACGAACACGATCACGGGCTTGTGCGGGCTGAACTTGGTGATCGCATTGTACACCGGCTTCGACATGGCGGCAACACGCGACGCATTGTGCGTTATGTTCAGCCCTTGCACGTGCAGCTCCAGCGGAATGGGACGAACGGAGGGATGGAAGTTAAAGGTGGCGTTCGTACCACAGCCCAACCATTGTGCGATATCCCGCGCATCGGCCAGCGAGGCAGACAGTGCGATGATACGTATCGGTTGTTCGGTTTGCGATGAAATGTAGCGCATACGGGAGCAAGCGACTTCGAGTACCGGGCCGTCCTCACCACCGATCAGCTGCAGCTCATCCACGATGAACAGCTGCACGTTCTGGACGTTCTTGCGCTGCTTCCAGCGGCGCGAAAGCACGTCCCACTTGTCCGCGGTCGTTACGATGATTTGTCCCTTGGCGATGAGCTTCAGATCGGTTCCGGTTTCGCCGGTCAGCTTCACCACCTTGCAGCCGAGCGAGGACTGGCTGAACCGTTGATGCCACTCGTGAAACACCAGATCGGCCAGCGGATCGCGCGCCACCAGATACACCACCCGGCCGGCCGGATTCTGCGAGAGCAGCCGAAGCACGGCAAACTCCGCGATGGTCGTTTTGCCCGACCCGGTCGGAGCCCCAACGAACACATTATCTTCGCTGTTGTAAACCGCGTTAAACACTTGCGTCTGGATTGGGTTAAACTGGGGGAACCGGTCGGCGTACAGTGCCTCGAACGAGGGATCACGCAGCGCGGTGATCGGCAGCGGCTGCAGATCGAGCAGCTCCGTCGGGGGAAGGTTTTTCTCCGGCAGAATCAAATGCCGGAACGAGACGGGCAGCTGCGTTTCGGCACCGATCCAGCGATCGGACACGATGCGCAGGAAGTACTGCGGCGGCAAGGGTTCAAACACCGGCACGAAGAACTTTACCAGATGATCATCGGTGCAGTATTTTGCCTTCAGCAAGAAGTACTCATGGTGCAGGATCACCTCCGAGTCGACATCCTCCACCAGAATCCAGAACGCTTCCGACTGGCCGTGCACCTTTTCGTCCCACTGGAAGTCGGGCGTGATGGTCAGCTCGACCCGCAGCGTTGACCGCGTGATCGGCTGGATGTGGGTCGAGAGTTCCAGCTTGGGAAACTGGTGAATGTAGCGGTAGATCGTTTTGCCCAGCTTGGGCACGCGGATCAGCTCGCCGATTTCGTTCGCCTCCAGATCGTACAGCCGTTCCCAGGGGAAGTTTTTCTTCTCGATCTTCTTCACAATCTCCTCGGGCATTTTGCGAAACTGTCGCAGCGGGGACATGCTTTGCCACATGCGCCGGTCAATCATCTTGCAGAGCGTCAGACACTTGTCGGCCAGCTGGGCCCAGCCGCGGTGCAGCACGATTTCGAAGATGGCGCGCAAAAGCCGCGACGCCGACTGCGTAACGTACACCATGTCGGCCATCAGGGCGAATCCTTCCAGCTTCAGCTGCGAGATGTACGCTTGCAGCAGCACGTTCACCTTGGCGCTCGGCTCTTCCATGCTTTCCTTGATCGGGATCGGCACGCGCTCCATCAGCTTCTGCAGCTCGAGCTTTTCCTCCTCGCGCACGGTGATGTTGCGGAACTCCCCGGACAGGGAGAACACGCGGAACAGCTCGATCTCGCTGAGCGTGGGCTTCAGCAGCTGGTGGTACGTGAGCATCGTATCGTGCGTGCAGTAGTAGTGCGACGCAATGCGACCGACTTCCGTCACCTGCAGGTGGCCGCTCTTGCGATCGTACTTGATCAGACCGCTGCGCTCCAGGTGCAGTGCTGCCGTGTGGATGAGATCCGCGCGGAACTGCTCGAGCAGCGGATCCTCCTTCACCGCATCGATCGACACGCCGTACAGGGTCGGTTGGCGCAGCATCCGGATGTAGAGATAGGTGTAGCCGAGCCAAGTGACGGCATCCTTGACGTTCTGCACCGTACCGAGCACAATCTCGGCGTTCAGCATGTCCGGCAGCTTGGAGATGAGCTGCGATTCGATCGGCAGCTGCTGGTTCAGCAGCGAGAGATAGTACTGCAGCTCGCTGTGGTTGGTGATGAGAATACCTTCACCCTTCGTGTCGTACTGGGGCCGACCGGCACGACCCAGCATCTGCAGCACGTCCAGTGCGCCCAGCTCGACCCAGCGGCCCTTCTCCGGATTGTACACCTGGGTGCCCTTGATGATGACGGTGTGGGCCGGCAGATTCACACCCCACGCAAGGGTCGCAGTCGACACCAGCACCTGGATGTGTCGATCGGCAAACAGATCCTCCACCAGCGTACGGTCAACGCGCGTCATGCCGGCGTGATGGATCGCAAAGCCGTACGGCAGCAAATCCTTCAGCTCTTGGTTTTTCACCTGCTCCGCCTCGGACCGTAACACCTCCATGCTGGCCGAACCGTCGCGCAGAAACGTCCCGAGCGTGTCCTTCTCGAGGCACATGTCGCGGATAGCTCGTGCCGTCTTGCCCGTCTCTTTGCGCGAATGCACAAACACCAGCACCTGGTTGCGGCCCGCATGCTCCATCACCTTCTCGTACACGATGTCGTTCATCACCTGGAACCGTTTCAGTGCCTTCTTCTCCGTCACACCGATGTACTGCTGCTCGAGGGCGACCGGTCGGTAGCTGTTGTCAAAGTAGAACAATCCCGTTTCCGGGCGAACGCGCAAGAACGTCGACACATCCTGGTAGTTGGGCAGTGTGGCCGAAAGACCGACCAGGCGCACATCTTCCTGCGTCGTTTCGATGTTCCGGATCGTGCGAGCGACGAGCGCCTCCAGCACGGGACCACGCTCATCGTGCAGCAGATGGATTTCGTCAATAATCACCAAACGCACAAACTGCGTGTACGTCTTCTCGCCTCCTTTGCGCGTGATAATGTCCCACTTTTCCGGCGTGCACACGATGACCTGTGTCGCCGCAATCTGCTCCCGGCTCAGCTGATGGTCGCCCGTCAACTCCGCCACCGTGAGATTGTACGTCGCCAGCCGCCGGCCAAAGTTGCCCACCATTTCCTGCACCAGCGATCGCATCGGAGCAATGTAGATGATCTTAAACTCGTCCACATTGATCGTACCGTCGTCGTTGATGTGCTTGCCGATCTCGCGCATCATCGTGAGCAGGGCCACGTTTGTCTTACCAGCGCCGGTGGGTGCGCAGAGCAGCAGATTTTCGTCGCTCTCCAGTGCGCTCTTGTACAGCCGGCTCTGTATGCGGTTCAGCGTCTTGAACCCGTTAAACACTGGCTGCACGTACTTCGGCAGCTTCTCGATGGCGATCAGCTCCTCGTCTTCGTCGAACGGGCGCGGTTTAAGGGCGGGCACGTGCACCTCTTCGTAGCCCTTGCGTTGCTTGCGGAACGATCCGTCCGGCAGCTGGCAGCGTTTGTTGGCCATCAGATGCGAACCTTGGGTGAATGCCAGCTCGTCCAGCTCCAGCACGGTTCGGTTGCCCAAAATTGTCCCCCCTACCGGGGCAGCCCGTTCGGCAGCACCGCCCATGTGTACGTCCATGTCGTCCATGGCGCCTTCGTCCATGGCCCGCTCGCGACGCGATCGAAGCGAAGTTTTTGTATCCGATCCATCCGCTCCACCACCGTTGGCATAGTCGCGCGCTTCTTGCGCTTCCTGCTTGCCTGTATCGAGCTGGCGCAAGATCTTCGCCAGTGCCGCATCCGACTTCATACGATCGCGCAGCTTCGCCCGATCGCTCTCGCTCTGCGACTGCGCCAGCATCGTACAGTACAGGATCATTTGTCGGTTCTTCTTCAACTGTTTGATAAAATCGAAACAATCGTAGCCCAGCAGCAGCACCAGCTGGTTCTCACACTCCCGATCGTCGCCCGACTCCTTCAGCACGCTCAACACCTCGAGCGCTTTCGCCTGGGACATCATTGAATCGTTGTAGTACTTGCGCAAGCAACGCTGCAGCCAGTGCGCATCGATGTCGCGCGGATCAAGCGCTTTCTCCTTCTTGTTCATATCCTCCCCGCCGCCCAGGTTTTCCGCATGCAGAATACCATCGTCCCGGGCCTCCTCGCCCTCATCCTGCCCATCGTCTTCACGCACCTCTCCGTACTTATCCTCGTCCGACTCTTCCTCCGACTCTTCGAACCGCACGTTAATGCCGTACGTTTCATCGATCGGTTCGTCCCCTCCCGGACCGGCCTGTCCCGCACCACCGATGGCGGTGGCCGCATCCGAACCAAAGTCCGTAATCTTCTTGCCCAGATTCACCAGCAGCGCGAACCGCTCATCCGCCACACTGCCCAGCAAACCGTCGATTTCGCGCTTCTTTTCACGCTCCTTCATGCGATCGTTCTTCAGCACGGCCAAAATTTCATCCGCCGCACCGCGCAAAATGTCGCGCGGCTGGTCGCCGATCGCTTCCTGGATGAAGCTGAGCAGAACCTCGTACGTTTGGCGCGTTTCCTGCGTCTTTGGCCGATACACGATGCCGACCATCTCGTCGATACCTTCGGAAAGCAGCGTTGCGCCCTTCATGCTGTTAAAGTCGTACTGCGCCTCGTCGCGCTTCTGCCGCTTCGCTTTACGCTCTTCCGTTTTCTCCGGCTTGCTGCGCTGCGCCCGGTCTCCCATCCGGGTACCGTCGAGCTTGCCTACGAGTGAAATTACCTCGCCCGTTGCCTCATCACGCCGGGGACGCTCGATGAGACGCACATCCGCTTGCAGGACAAGGTTTGAGTTCTGCGGACGATGGAGAATCCAGATGTTGTAGGCATTTTGCGACGAAGCATCCCAATAACACGACCCATTTCACAACTTACCGCCTTGTACTCGTACTGTAGCTGTCGTGCTGCTGCGTCAGCCATGCTGCTGTTGTTGTGATATTGCTAAACTAAATTCCTTACAAACTCCGGTCTTAAACGACTCTAAAACGAATGTACACTAGTCCTATGCGCTGTGTGATCGGTTTACTACTAGTAATTACGCACAATTTCACTAAATTCTTCACAATCTCTTCCACACGAAACAAGCGCTTTCGGCTTGTGGATTGTTTTGACGTTTGATGGAGAATGCAGTGGTATTGGTGAAAGCAAAGTGGGTTTATTATACAGGTGGGCTTATCCCGAACAATTTGACAGCCGTGCTGTAGAAAAATGAAAACGAAATGACAGGAGGGGATTCGATCATTTGTTGATGTATGCGTGTGAATTCCAATGGCTGTTTTGGTTGATGTGTCGTAGCAAAGTGGGTATAGGGACTAGGTGGGCTTATAGGTTTGGCGGGAAGGCCATATTGGACGAACGAATGACAGGAGGTGATTCGAT